>JAADXX010000153.1:0-44223 GCA_023338025.1 Phytopythium oedochilum | reverse complement strand
GCGCCGCGGACACCCAGGAACCCGCGCGCATGATCGCCGTGACGCAGCCGAGACGCGTGGCCGCCGTGTCCGTGGCGCTGCGCGTGGCCGACGAGCTGGGCGAGGCCGTGGGCCGCGGCCGCGTGGGCTACGCCGTGCGCTACGACGACCGCAGCGGCCCGCGCACGCGCGTCCGGTTCGTGACGGACGGCGTGCTGGTGCGCGAGTGCCTGGCCGATCCAACGCTGCGCCGCTACCGCGCCGTCATGCTGGACGAGGCGCACGAGCGCAGCATCCACACAGACGTGCTGCTCGGTCTGCTGCGCCGGCTCGTGCGCTCGGGCGAGCGGCCGGACCTGCGCGTGCTCGTCACGTCCGCGACGCTGGACGCCGACCGGTTCGCGGCCTTCTTCGCCTCGAGCCATGGCGAGCCGTGCCCCGTCGTGCGCATCCCCGGGCGCGTCTTCCCCGTCGACGTCTTCCACTCGCGGCAGCGGCAGATCATGGGCCCGCACGGCCCGCTGCAGGCTACGAGCGCGGCCTACGCGCGCGCGGCGGTCGAGACGGCCATGCAGGTGCACAACTCGGAGCCGGCGGGCCACGTCCTTGTCTTCCTCACGGGCCAGCACGAGGTCGAGGCGGCGTGCGCCGAGCTGCGGCGGATCGACCGCGAGCAGATGCAGCAGCAAGACGATGGAGCGACCGCCTCCCGCCGCCTCAAGATGCGCGTGCTGCCGCTGTATGGAGCGCTGAGCGCCGCCCGGCAGCGCGAGGTGTTCGCGCCCGTGGCCGCCGACACGCGCAAGGTGGTCGTGGCCACCAACATCGCCGAGACGTCGCTCACCATCGACGGCGTGCGGTTCGTCGTTGACTGCGGGTTCGTCAAGCAAAAGGTGTACGACCCCGAGCGGCGCATCGAGGCGCTCGTGGTCGTGCCCGTGTCCAAGGTGGCGGCACAGCAGCGCGCGGGCCGCGCCGGCCGCACGGCGCCGGGCAAGTGCTTCCGGCTGTACGACCGCGAGTCGTACGGCCGCATGATGCAGGAGACGGTGCCGGAGATCCGGCGCGCGAACCTCGCCAACACGGTGCTGCACCTCAAGCTGCTGGGCATCCGCGACGTGCTCGGCTTCGACTACCTGGACCCGCCGGACGAGGACGCGCTGCTGGACGCGCTCGAGCAGCTCGTGCTGCTCGGCGCCATCGACAGAGACTCGGGCGAGGCGACAGCCGTGGGCAAGCTCATGGCGGCCTTCCCGCTCGAGCCCAAGGCCTCGCGCGCGCTCGTCGAGGCGCTGGCGCTCGAGCGCTGCGGCCGCGAGATGACTGCCGTGGTCGCGATGCTGTCCACGGAGACCGTGTTCGCCGAGCCAACGCGGCGCCGAAGCCGCCATGGGAGCGACAGTGAAGAGGACGAGCGCGGAGGGAGGGAGCAGGTGATGATGCAGCTGCAGCGAGAGGGACTGCTGGACGACAGCGGGGACCACTTGACGTACAGGAACGTGCTGTCCGCCTTCGAGTGCGTCTGTCGAGACGGAAATGCTCGACAAGGAGGAGGCGAAGACGCCGACCGCTGGTGCCAAGAGCGCGGGCTGCGGCCTCGCGCGCTGCGCTTGGCGCTGTCGATCCGCGACCAGCTGGACGACATCGCCGCTGCGCTGGCCCCTCGCGACCTGGAGCGAGTCGCTGCGGCGTCGCGCGAGGAGAAGGAGCCGCGCGGGTCGGGACGAAAGCCGTCGCTGTCGGAGCGTCTCCGCCGATCCCGTACGTCCCGCATTGACCGGCTTGCTCTGGTTGGAAGGGGCGCTCACGGACGTGTTTGGCGCCGCAGTGTGCGCCGGGTTCTCCCTCAACGCGGCGCGGCGGTGCACGCTGCCGACCGTCTACCGGACGCTGCGGCCGCGCGCGCTCCAAGCCGCGGCCGGGTCCAAGCGCTCGCTGTCGCAGCTCGCACAAGACGACGCGGACGCCGACCGCTCGCAGCTGGCGCGGCTCCACCCGCAGTCGGCGCTGCAGGTGGCGCCGCCGCCGGCGCTGTGCGTGTTTCACGAGCTCGTGGCGACCGGCGGCGCGTTCCTGCGGCACGTCTCGGCCGTGGACGCGTCGTGGCTCGCTCGGTACGCCGCGCCCGCGGTCTCTCGCCGCTCGTTGCTGGCTGGCTGCGGTCGCTCGGTGACCGACAAGGCGGAGGATGATGATGAGAAGGAGAAGACTGGAGTGGAAAACGACGCAGAGAAGCAGAAGGAGGGCGAGGCAGCGCCGCGCGTGACGCCGGACGCCGTGGCGGCGGCACGCGCGCGCTTCCTGTCCCGCAAGCAGCAGCGGCAGCGGTGAAGTGTGTGCAGAGGAGCATTGACGTGCGGGTCCTGGATGTAAACTATCGAGAGAGCGAGAGAGAGAGAGAGAGACTACATGATGGCGCAGGCGCTCTGCGCCTCGGAGGCCTTCTTGACCTCGTCGAGCCCGTGCTGCGTCTGCTGCATGGACTCGTGCACGTGCGTCTCGATGTCGTCGATGGACGCCTGCTGGTCGGCGACGATGGCGGCCAGGTCGCGGAAGATCTCGTTCACCTGCGCGACGCTCTGGTGGATGCGCTGGATGTCCTGCTCGCGCTCCTCGATCAGCGCCTCGTTGTGCGCGATCTCGCTGTCCAGTAGCTCGGCGAACTCGAGCACCTGGCCCTGGTGCTCGGCCACGATCTTGCCACCACCACCGCTTCCGCCCTCGCTGTCCCTCTGCTGGCGAAGCACGGCCTGCGCGGCCTGCTCACGCGCCGAGATACGCACGACGGCGGCCTCTAGCTGTCCCGAGATGGCCTCGAAGTCCCGGCAGAGCTTGCGCTTGAAGAGCGACGCGCCCGCGTCCGCCGGGATGCGCTGCAGCACCTTGGCGATCTCCTCCTGCAGCAGGCACGCGAACCGGATGCGGTCGTGCAGGTCGTCGTCCACTGCGGATGGGGAGGACGCGGAGGATGCGGACGGGGGCCAGCCCGACCTGCCGTCCGCCGCGCGCTTAATGGTCAGCACCTGCCGCTGGAACTGCTCCAGCTTGAGCGTTGCGCTCTCCACGGCCTTGCGGCTGCCCGCGGCGCCCGACGGCAGCGGCAGGCTCGCGCTGCGCATTGGCGCGGCCGGAGCGCCGCCGCCGGCGCCGCCCGCAAAGTCCGCGAAGCTCATGCTCGAGGCGGCGCTTCTTGTTTGCGGCGAGTCTTTTATACTTGTGGTTTGTATGGAACCGCCGAGAGAATTCTTTGTCGCGGGCGGACGAGAAGGCGGGCGGATCAGTCGGGACGGCGCGCGCGGATTGGTGGAAATACAGATGGCTACAGCTGTGTGGACTACACCATATAGGAGAGGTCATACAAAGAGCGAGATGTTTTGGAGGTGTATCGAAGCGCTTCGTATAAGTACGGTTTTCTCGGCTTCACGTCGCGTGTCAACGCGTTCTACCATTCTATTCTATTCTACCGGCAGTTCGACCGCTCGAGTCGCCCGCCGCCTCGCCGCCTCGCCGCTCCTACCGCCGCCCTGCTCGCCATGCGGCCGCTGTACGAGATGCAGGAGCCCAACTACTACGCCGTGCTCGACGTGGACGCGTCCGCCAGGTAAGGGATCGTCGGTACAGCGCCCGGTAGGGCGAGCGACCAAACCGGTAGGGCAGTCTATAACAGTCTGGACCGCGGCCCATATCTCCTGACGCGCGCTGCCCCGACGCCTCCTACCATCACTAGCGCACCGTCGATCGTGCGCGCGTACCGCCAGCTGGCGCTGCGCTACCACCCGGACAGGAACCCGTCGGCCGCGCCGGAGCACTTCCAGCAGATCAAGCAGGGTGCGCGCGCTTCCTCTCCGCCCTACCGCCGCTCTACCCTGGATTCAAGTGTAATTCACGCAGCTAACGCTAACACGTGTGCTACTGCCGCAACAGCCTACGAGGTGCTGTCGGACCCGGAGAAGCGGCGGCTGTACGACCACTACGGGCCGTCCTTGCGGCCGCAGCTGGGCGCTGCCTTCTCCACGCTGGCGCCGCTGCTGCTGGCGCTGACGACGGGCTTCGCGGGCGCCGGCGCGCACACGCTGGGCTGGATCCGCGGCGGATGGGGCTGGTCGCCCCTGGCGGCCGCGGCGGCGCTCGAGCTCGGCGTCGTCGGGCTCGCGGGCCTGCACTACTGCTTCCCAAGCAAGCTAAGCGACTCGCCGGCCGCCGCCGCGGTGCTGCCGTCCGCGCGAGTGCCGGCGCGGCGGCGCGAGATCGTGGGCGTGGCCGACTACGCCGCCGTGACGAGTTTCGGGCTGGCGCTGGGCAACGCCGGCGGCTGGTTCAGCGCGTCCGTGCTGCTCCTGCTGCGGTCGCTGCTGTTCCGCCGCTGAGCCGGCGGGTGGACTAGCAGTCCTAGTAGAGCCGCGACAGCGAGTAAGTAGTAGTAGAGCGACCTGTTTGTTTGTTTGGTTAGGTCGTGGCGCAGCGTCACGTCTCTCTGTTTAATCACATCGCCCGCCGTCGGTAGGGCGGTCGGTAGGGCGGAGAGCAGCAGCGGTCTCTCCTCCCCTCGCCTCCCTGTCCCGCTGCTGCCGTCCCTCAGTAGAGCATGTCGTCCTTGATGGTCTTGGGGTCGATCTTCGGCTGCAGCTCGCTGTCCGGGCGCATGCGAAAGCCCGGGCCCGGCGCCTTGGCCCAGCGCAGCGCCGGCTTGCCCTGCGGGCCCTCGCACGAGAGCTGGCCGTTCATGGGCAGGCTGCCCCACTTGCTCATGGGCGGCGGCGAGCCGCGCTTGCACGCGTCCAGCAGCTCGCGCGTGGTCTGCGGCGTCAGGTTCTCGTAAAAGTCGTCGTTGATCTGCACCATGGGCGCGTTCGAGCACGCGCCGAGGCACTCGACCTCGCGCAGCGTGAACAGTCCGTCGGCCGTCGTCTCGCCCTCGTGGATGCCCAAATGGCCCTCGATCGTCTTCTTGATCTCCTCCGAGCCGCAGATCATGCACGGCGTCGTGCCGCACAACTGGATGAAGTACTTGCCCACCTTTTCCCGGTTGAACATGGTGTAGAAGGTCGCCACCTCGTACACCTGGATCGGCTTGGCGCCCACGATGCGCGCCACCTTGTTCATGGCCGCCAGCGGCAGCCAGCCGCCGTGCTGGCGCTGCGCCAGGTCCAGCAGCGGGATGATGGCCGACGCCTTGTAGTTCTCCGGGTACCGGTCCAGGATCGCGTGCACGCGCTCGTAGTTCTCGGGCGTGAAGTCGAACGGCGTCTCCGCGTTGTTCTCCTCCGTGTCGCGGTGCTATCGCCGTCATTAGTCATATACGCACACAGTTAAAAAAACGTCAGAATGCCTGCCCTACCTACGCATCGGTACTAATGGACGCCACCCTACCTGCACGAAGCTACTGCCGACAGCGCGGGTCGAGTGAACAGAGCGCGCCTGGGCGGACCCCGCGCGGAGGGCGCGCACACTACGGGAGAGCATGGTGGCGGGGCGATGCAGGGGCCGGAAGGTGAAGGCGGGCGGTCTCTCCGACGTCTCCGTCGAGCGTCCAAGCCAAAAGCTATGAGCGGCTCGTAGCCGCCACTTTGGCAGCCCCCTCCCGTAAAAAGCAGCCCCACCACCAAAATGGTAATTACGACGCTTTTTACGCGTTCCAGTGGTCTTTTTCGCCCCTGAAAGAGTCACAAAAAGTAACGGGAAGCGCCCGCAAAGACAAGCACAACCTGCGGCGGAGAGCGAGAGCCTGTCGTACGGCATACCGACAGGCGGCTCACCCATCACTGAACCTTGGACTCTATCAGATATTGACCTACCATATGGCATATACGCACTTTGCCGGAGCGCTTATCGTTACTTTAGCCGCCGTCCCGGCCCCCCCCTCGACGACCTGCGCACTCGGCTGGCCGTTCGTTCATTTCCCCAGGAAGACGCGCACTTGGACGACCGCGAGCGAGCGAACTACCATGGTGAGTGCACGTAGAGGACGTAGAGTAGGGCGCCCGCGGGTGTTTGTACTTCGAGAGGACCGTGGGTGGGGACGCGGTGGGCTGACGCGCGTGTGTGGGCCGCGGCCGCAGGACGAGGAGCCCGTTGACGTGATGCCGGCGATCCGCAAGGCGTGCGAGCCCAAGTGCGCGAGCTACTTCAAGACGTACGAGGAGTGCGTCGCGCGCATCCAGGCCAAGGGCGTGGGCGCCTGCGACGGCCAGTACTTCGACTTCCTGCACTGCGTCGACAAATGCGTACGTCCCGACTGTGTGGATGTATCTGGCCGCGGCCGGACTCTGTCGGTCGCTGTAGCTGACGCGGATCGTGTGCTGCTGTTCCCCTACGCGCAGTCGGTTCCTCAGATCTTCAAGCACCTCAAGTAGGGTCCACGCAGAGGAAGGGCGTGGGGCCGTGTGGGCCGGGTTGGCCGGAGTCGGAGCGGCCGACGCGGAGGGCGTGAACGTCCCGTCCCGTCCCGTCCCCCGCCACCGGATCGCGTCTCTAATCGATCAGCTCCAATGGAACCCGCCGACCGAATGTATTGCCACCCTCCTCCATCCTCCATGCTCTGTCGTCCTCCATGCTCCGTCGTCCTCCATGCCCATGCTGGCTGCCTCATAGCGTGGGCTGGGATCGGTCTCCCTCGCTCGAGTGACTCTTAAAGTCACTATCGTGAACCCCTCGCGCGACTGTCTGGTTATGAGGGGTAGGTGGTCATATCCTATTTTCAACCAATGGTAACGCCCACCGGGTCCTCACACTGGTGGTTTGTAGGGCGGGGAAAGTTGGTGGCGGCCAGCGCTTGGGCCGGTCGCGGGTCCCGGGTCCGCGTCCGGCGCGGCCGGCAGTCAATTCGGAGAAAAGAAGGGAGGCACCATGACTGTGAAGCGTCGAAACCACGGCCGCAACAAGAAGAACCGCGGCCACGTCAAGCGTGTGCACTGCGTGTCCACGGCCAAGCTCATCCCCAAGGACAAGGCCATCAAGCGCTTCGTCGTCCGGTGCGTATGCTGCGCGTAGTGTGCGGGGGTCCGCAAGTGAGAGTCCCCAAGTGAGGGTCCCCTTCTTCCAATAAGAAGTGGGGTCCCCAAAGTGGGGTGGGGGTTCCCGCAATAAGAAGTGCGGGTCCCCACAAGTGCGGGTCCGCAAGTGCGGATCCCCAATTGCGGGTCCGCAAGTGTGGATCCCCAATTGCGGGTCCCCAATTGCGGGTCCCCAAGTGCGGGTCCCCAAGTGCGGGTTCCCAAGTGCGGAAGCGGATGCGGACGGTATCGCTAACGCCGCGTGTGTCGCCTCGCCACTAGCAACATCGTGGACCAGTCGGCCATCCGCGACCTGAAGGAGGCGTCCGTGTACGAGTCGTACGCGCTGCCCAAGATCTACATCAAGAACTACTACTGCGTCGAGGCGGCCATCCACCAGCGCATCGTGCGCGGCCGCTCGGCCGAGGCTCGCCGCGTGCGCACGCCGCCGGCCCCGCGCTTCCGCCAGCAGAAGCGCAACTAAGCAGACGATGGTAGCAGCAGCAGCAGCAGCAGCAGGTCGCGGGCGTCCGGTAGGACCCGGCGCGCGCGTCGCGCTCGTCCCCTGGGACGGAAACGCGCTTCGGCGAGCGCGAATACACGTGCGCCGTTAATACACGAGGACTCCTTTCTCCACTCTCGCGTGCGTCGTCGGCCGTGCTTGCGTTGGGGACAGACGGGGCCGGGACGGCCCCAACCGCGGCCGGACACGCAGCAGGGCCGGTGGGGACCGCGGACGACGCAGTCTTGGGCCGATATAGGCGGTATAAGGGGCGGCCCCTACATTCCAGCGGACGAGGGTGGGGACGCGGTTGAAGTGTGCGGACGGCCGCCGCAGATTTGCGGACGCGGACACTTTCGCGACCGGCCGGCCGGGACTTTACAGGGGCTGAAAATTACCGCTCCCATCCCGAAGATTCGTCCGCAACAAACACTTTGAGGGCGGGCCGCCATCGCGGGATAATTGACGGGGTGAATGAAACACGCGGGCGAACGAACGTAGCTTTGTGCGGGGTATAGTTTATCCAAGTGAGACGGGAGGAAAGGTCGCGTCCGCGTCCAGCCAACACAGCGCGTTCTTCTCTCTCTTCATAGACGGCGCCGTACCAAAACACGGTGGACTTCGCTCCCGCCCTATCCGAGTTTGTAAGCAAACCGCCGCACCCATTTTGGCATTTCCGCCCTGTCCCGGCAAAGTGCGACTCACCACGGGACCAACTCCTTTCCCCCGGCCGGCTTCTCCCTCCGGTTCCCACGGAAACTATTGCTCGAGTCGCCCGGCCGCCGCCCCGTGGTTGCCAATCCCCCGTCCCCCCGCCCCCCAAGTGCGCAGCAAGGGACGCGAGTTGGTTGCGGACGACTGCGCCTGTCGTGGTCTCTCGGTTGCGGACCGGCCCCCGCCCGCCCTTCTCGAGCGCGGACCTGACTTGTCCGGCCCCCGCCGTCCCCTCCCTTCCGTCCCCTCCCGTCCCGTCCCCGGCGTAATATAACCGGCGAAAGCGGACGGACGGACGGACGGCCATGGCGCAGCAGGCCAAGGACATTTACTCGGGCATCAAGAAGATCTTCCCGTCCTCTCGGCGCAGCAGCGGGTCCTTCTCCTTCTCGGGCCGCTCGTCCTCGACCGCGTCCGCGGCCCCCAACCTGTTCGGCCCCGATGGGGACGAGCTGTCGGCCGCGGCGCTGGCCGCCGTGCCGCAGGACGCGGACCGGCCGAAGGAGCGCAAGAAGAAGGAGCGCCGGCCGAGCTTCTCCTTCTCGTCCTGGGGAAAGGACAAGCACCGGACGAGCTCGTCCGCGTCCGGTCCCCCGTCCGGTCCCGGGGGCGGGGGGCCGGGGGGGCCCGTCCCCAGCCGTGCGGACGCCGGCCAGGTGGTCATGTCGCTCCCCTACGGCGCGCAGGCCGCGACCCCCAAGGGCTACGTGAGTCCGTCCCACCTGACGGACTACGCCAACCAGAACGACAACCCGAACGGGCCGGCCCCGGCGCGCGGCAGCCTCTACAACGAGCCGTCCGCGGCCGTCACGTCCGCGAGCTCCCGCTCGTCCGCACACCGGTCGTCCGCAGGCGTCCGGTCGTCCGCACACCGGTCGTCCGCAAACGGGGCCGGTCCCCAGCCGCACGGGTTCTCGTCCTCGTCCCTCGAGCCGCCCAAGCTCGGCGGCCGCAGCGTCAGCGTGGACCTGACGTCCCGCGCCAGCGCCGGCGGCCGGCCGGATGCCCGGGCCGCGTCCGCAAGCGCGGCCCTCCTGCAGTACACGAGCGGCCCGGTCTCGTCCTCCGGGCTGCGCGGGAGCCGCCGCAGCCGCCACAGCACCAGCAGCCTCAGCAACATCACGGCCCAGAGCTCGGGGCCGCTTGCGGACGCCGTCCGCGCGTCCGCGGCCAGCGGCGTCCACGGCAGCAGCGTGCGGTCCTTCTCGTCCAGCGTGAGGGAGCTGGCGGCCCCGACGGCGCTGGAGCTCGCCCCCGAGCCCGTTGCGGCCGCGCCGGTCAAGCGGAGGGACAGCCTGGCCGTCTACCGGCACAACATGGCGGTCGCGGCCGGCTCGAGCGCGGATCCCGTCGGCCGCGCGTCCCTGGGCGGCCCACCACCGGCTTCTACTAGCAACAGCGCGCTGCTGACGCCGGAGAAGCCCAAGAAGAAGAAGGAGCGGCGCACGTCGCTGTCGTTCACGTCGAGCCGCAAGAAGCAGGCCGAGGCCGCGGCCGCGCTGGCTGCAGCCGCCACCGCCGCCAGTAGCAGCCAGTCCAAGCCGTCGGTAGTGGCGGCCAAGCCGTCGACAGCCGCCGCCAAGCCGCACGCGTCGACGTGGGACTCTGACAGCGACGACGACTACGAGGACTCGAAGCGGCCGACGCGCGGACTCGACCGGCGGTCGCAGTCGATGGACTTTATGGAGCAGGCGCCGACGCACTTGATCTCGAAGCTGTGGCGCAAGCTGCCGATCCAGGCGCGGCTCATTGGCGGCCGCGGCAGCATCGACCTGGACCTGCAGAAGGACCGCAACAGCTTCTCGCGCAGCTCGACGGCCAAGCAGCAGCTGCGCGAGTACGAGCAGCAGCAGCAGCAGAGCGGCGGCCGCGGGTCGATGACGCGGCGGCCGCCGAGCCCCGTGCCGGACGAGAGCAACGTGTTTGGCGACAAGCGCATCCGCTTCAGCCACCGACTCGTGCTCTTCTTCGACGAGTCGGACGCGCACACGGCGGCGCTCGAGAGCTACGACGACGTGCTCGTGCGCGTGTGCAAGTTCGCGGCCCACGACAAGCGGCGCACGGCCACCAAGGTGCAGGAGTTCCTCGAGCGGTCGATGGCCTTCCTGCACGGCACGCGCACCAAGCACGGCAACGTGGTGTCGATCTCGAACGAGGAGATCCGCATGTGGCGGCGGCTCGCGCTGCATGACTGGGCGCTAGAGGAGCCGACGCCGCCGATGACGATGGCGGTCGAGACCAAGGTCGGCAAGAAGGACAAGCGCTCGAGCTCGTCGGTCAGCACGGCCGGGAGCGACGACAGCGACGAGCCGAGCGGCAGCAGCCGGCCGCGGCCGCCCGCCATTGGGACGATGAGCGAGGAGCGGACGCAGCAGGAGGAGGACGTTCGCGGTGAGGAGGAGAACGAGGAGGAGAACGAGGAGGAGGACGAGGAGGAGGACGAGGAGGACCTCAAGCTGCCTCGGAGGCTGGACCTGTCGCCGCTGCGCGAGGTCGTCAACTGCTGCGTCGGCTTTGGCGAGCGCGTGTTCTCGGTCGAGGAGCTGGACGACCTCGTGCGGCTCGAGTTCCTCGTCGAGGAGGACGGATGGATCTAGGAGGACACACACACACAGACACACACACACACTTGGTAGGACACTTGTGAGTATTGGACGCAGCGTTTATAAGGACTCGAACACGCACGAGGGGCGTCCGGCCGCTCCCTCTCGTTGTCTACGCCGGCCATACGCAGACAATGGACGTTGGTGGACGATGGTGGACGGGTGGTGGACGAATGGTGGACGGATGGTGGACACTTTCACTGGATCTTGTCAATGTCGACGTTGCAGAGCGAGACGACGTCGCGCGCGCGGAAGCGAAAGTCGCCGCAGTAGACGCACGAGTTGACGATGGACACGAGCAGCTCGAGCTCGCCCGAGCTCGCGCGCCGCGGGTCCACGGCCGGCGGGTGCTCCATGTCTACCTTGCGCCAGTCGCCGTCCTCGCCCTCAACCCGGTTGTCGTCCTCCGCGTCCTGCTGACGCTGCTGCTGCTTCCGTCGCTGCCGACTCGACAGCGCCGTCACCTTGGACACGGCGGCGCGTAGGCGGTCGCGGCTGCGCGCGCGCGCCGGCGTCTCCGAGGGCAGCGCGACGGCCGTGGACGGCAGCGCCGGGCCGTCGACGCGAAAGCCGCCGCCACCACCGCCGCCGCCGCTTTCGGTGCTGCCCATGCTGCTGGCGCTGTCGGTGCGCGCGAGAGTCCTGCCCCTCGTGGTATAGGCGGCCTGTCGGCGCTCGAACTCTCGCTCCTCGCGCTCCCAGTCGTAGTGCACGAGTCTTCGCCAGCGCCGCACGTCGTTGGTCGAGAAGCGCTTGGACTCGCGGAAGCCCGGGAGCCAGGGCTTGTCGCCCGGCGGGTACCCGAGGTAGACGGCGGACCGGTAGAGGAACTCGGCGATCATGAGCGGCACGGACCGCTCGAGCGGCGGCAGCGCGTCCCTGTCGTCCCTCGCGCTGCCGTTGCTCCTGCCGCCGCCGTGCTCGCCGTCCTCGTCCCGCGCGCGCGCGTCGCCAAAGTCCTCGGGCGCCAGCAGGAAGTCGGTCGTCTGGTACAGCCCGGCGACGTTGAAGAGCAGCTCGTCGTAGCTCAGCAGCTGCGGGCACGGCGCGACCTGGTCCGGCAGCGGCCCAGGCTTGAACGTCACGCGGCGGCGCCGGCGCAGGCTGCGGCCGTCGGCGGCCTCGTCCTCTCTCCGCGAGCTCAGGAACCGGCGGCTGAGCGTGAGTCCTCGGCGGCGGCTGGAGCCCGGCGGCGGCCCCAAGGTCGGCGGCTGAGAGGGAGGAGGAGGAGGAGGGGGAGGGGGAGGAGGGGCCCGCAATGGCAGGGAGACGGCCACGTCGGACGGGGACGAGGACGCGGACGAGCCGCAGGAGGAGGCGGAGGAGGCCGAGGACGAGGCCGCCGGGACGCTGCTGCCGCGCCGGCGCTCGTCCAAGGGCAGCGAGCTCTTGCGCCGCAGAGGGAACGGGTTGGACGCGTGCCGCTGCGGCCGCGCCTCGAGGATGAGCAGCGGCGACTCGGCCGCCGAGAGCATGGGCACGTCCTCGGCCGCCGGCTGCGTGACGGGCATGGTGGGGCGGGCGGGAGCGCGGGCGCGAGCGCGAGCGGCGGGATGGCGAGCGCCGGCCGGCGACCCGGAGGCGTAGAAGATGGAGCTGAAGGAGCGAGGTGGCGGACGGAGGGGCCAGTATTGAGGGGGGAGGTACCCGGTTGTGGTCGTTCTCTCTAGCCTTTACGGTGTGGTTAGGTGTCGAGTGTCATGTGGCAGGGTGCGGCTTCTGACAAGGGGAGCTACGGTACGAGACCATCATGGTGTGTACTTAGTGAATGGATCGACATTGAAGTGCTGCTGCGGACAAGTATACACTGTTCCTACCTAGGTACCTGCCTCGACTATCATTGAGACTGCGTTCACCGCTGGGCGTTGCGACTACGCCGACGTCATGAGGTCCGTCAGGTGCAGGCTGTTGCGCATGGACGACGACGACACGAGGCGCTGGTTGAACTGCATGAGGATCGGCTCCGGGTTGCGGTTGCCTCGCTCCAGGTCGTCGCTCACCGACGCCGTCGAGCCTCCCAGGTCGTCGTCCTCCGACTCGAGCCGCTCTCTCCGCCCGTCGTCGAGCGCCAGCGCGCCAGTCGCCGGGTCCTTCCGGCGCTCCATCAGCGCGCCGACCGCCTGGATCGCAGGGCTGAGCCGCTGCACCTGGTCCGCCAGCCGCGTCTGGTTCTGCGCGCGCCGGTTCTCGAGCGCCTTGGCGCGGTGGTAGTCCTTCGGGACCGCGATGATCTCGCGCAGCTTGGCTTCGAACCGCTTCTGGTACCGCACGGGGTCGATCGCGGACAGACCCTCCGCGTCCTTCTGCCCCACATTCACCTTCCAGAACCGCTCCATGCGCTTCTGCAGCGTCCACGTCTGCAGAATGTCGATGATCCCGACGTAGTAGTACCCAGGACCAAAAATGCGCTTGCTCCTCCGGACCTTGTTCGACTCGCGGTGCGACGCGCTCGAGTTACTGCCTGCCTCCGCCTCATTCGCGCTCACGATCGACTTCTTGAAGCTGGCGAGGTCGTTTTCGTGCTCGTGCTTGTTCAGCGACGAGCTGCTTGTGCTGGCCGCCGAGCCCAGACTCAGATCGGACGAGTGGACAGACACGAAGCTGTCGTTGCTGCCGTTGCTGGCGACGACGCTTGCAGTGCCGTGCGTTGCCTCCGTGGCAGCAGTAGTCCTCCGGAGCGATCCGTTCTTAGCCTGGTCGATTATGAACTCGATGTCCACGACGCCAAGCAGAAGGCTGTAGTCCATGATGCCGCGCTGGGACAGGAAGAGCGAGTCCTCACGCAGTTGCTCAAACAACTCCTTGCCTTCCTCCGCGCCGATGCGCATCCGCGTGCGCAGATCGTTGTCCTTGAGCACGACGTTCGGCTCGTGCAGACCCACAACGTTCGGGCACTGCAGCGTCGACTTCTTCGCGCCGTACTTGAACATCATGGAGCAATGGCGGCACTTGACCTTGGCGCCACGACGTGGACGCTTGTAGCTGCGGTTCACCCACGAGCCCTTGATGTCGAACCGGTGGTGAATCTGCATGCCATTCTCCGCGATGTCGAACAGGTTCTCCATGACGATGAAGTAGAACGGCTTGTCGTACAGAGTGATCTTGAAGCAGCCGTAGAACTTGGTGATGAACGATCCAGGGTTCGTGATCAGGTACTCGACGTAGTCCTCAGCGATCTGGCACAGGAATCGAGCTTCCTCTTCGGCCATCGACTTGACAATGTACTTCTTGTCACCGCTGAAGAATATGAAGGCCCCGCTCGCACCTTCACTGATGCTCGGCTTGGTGCTCGTCTGGAAAGACTTGAGGAAGTCCTCCGACTTGATGCCGTACGCAGACCGCAGCTCTGCGAAGAACAGCGAGCGGTACGGAGTGAACCGGATGTGGTTCGTCGCAGACGTAGCCGGAGCAGACACGTCCGACGCAGACGACATCGTCGACTCCTGTCGTAAAGCGGCTTGCTGCGCTGGGATGTCGAACGTGTACGAGCTGTTGCTATCGTGACCACGCTTCAGCACATGGGGCACGAAGTCCGACAGCTTGTGGCCTCCTCGAGCCTCCTCATCTGTGATCTGGGGCTCTGCATCGTCGCCACTAGCCTCCAGAACCAGCTCCTGGGTCGGCGATCGGTTGCGCTGTCTGAGCAGCTCCTCCTCCGACACTTGGATGGCGCGGGTCATGCCTTCGATCGTGAAATAAATAAGCTCTTGCTGGAGCGCCGTGTTCAGCTGCGCGCTAAACTTCTTGTCGGCTGACTCGGAGTTGAATCGGAGCCAGTTGCCGCGGATCTCGGACGGACGGTTCGTCATGAACCACACAAAGTAGTCCACGGCGCCGCGGCCCGACAGTGTGTAGGCGAAAACGCTGAAGATTTTACTGTGGCTGATCCGACCATTGTCGTCGTAGTGCGTGCGCGAGTTGAACGACAGTGCGTACCAAACGAACACGATCGTCCAGTAGATGGTGTAGCTCGTAATACTGATGGCGCCGTTGCGGAGCATCTGCCGACGCGTGTTGAGCGTCATGCGTAGCCCGGACTTGAGACGCTTGAAGCCGAACACGAGCGCGCCGATGCCAGTCAGGTAGAAGATGATCATGAAGTCGTAGAAGAGCAGCCAGCTCGACGTGTTCAGGCGCCAGAAGTCGCGCTCCTTCGTCGCGCCACGGTTCGTCCAACAGTAGTATCCGTCTGCAATGCCGTGTGCGCCAGGGACGAGCGCAGTCACCAAGCCGGACAACGTAGCCACCGAGTACACCATGACCTTGTACTTGGCGCGGTTCGCTTGGACGCTCGTGAACGGGTTCTTGAACGAATTGTACAAATCAATCGTCTGCGCAAAGTACCAGCAGTCGCTCGAAAAGTACAGGAACTGCGTGACGCCCGACAATGGCCCGCACGATTCCCGCTGATCCTTGGTGTAGACGCCGAGGTCCAGCAGAAACGGGTCCAAGAGGAAGCGCAGCGCGAGCAGGAGGTCGATGACGCACTTGTACATAATGAGCGGGTTTGGATGTGCCCGAAACGACTGCACGCCGTGGTACGTGACGAACACGATCGAGCACAGAAACAGCGTCTGCAGCGACCCGAAGACCAGGCCAGGGTCAATGTTGTACCCGTCGAGGCGTGTCACGCTGAGTGTCGCCGCAAATGTCGAGACCAACGTGAAGACGCCAATCGCAGTCACGATGTACCCCGCTGTCGACCACTTGCGGAAATCCACTGCGGGCTTGAGTATCTCGCCGATGTTCTCGTCGATGCCGCCGCTCTCGTCAATCACATCCAGGCTGAACTCTTGCTGGGGCGACATGTACAGCGGGTCGGCCGTGCGTTTGGCCCCAAAGAAGGTGTCTCGCAGCCCCATAGACGACGACATGCGCGACAGCATCGAGTCGCGCAGACCAATCGAGTGCCGCGAGGACGAGTCGCTGGTCGGCGGCGACCGGCGGAAGCGGACTGTCGACTGCCGCATAGTCGAGCCCGCCCCGTCGGCCGACTGCGACGACGAGCTCAAGCGCTCGGGGTAGTTGCGCGAGTATCGGGCGTTGCTGGTGTCGGTGCGCGCGCTGACGCTCGTGTCGGTGCTCTCGGTCGACTCGCGCCGCATGGACGGCAGCGTGGCCAAGGGTACCGCTGCTTGCAGCTGCACGGCGTTGCCTGTGTCAAACACGTTGGACCGGTCCGTCGACGGCGGCGACACCGAGAACTCGTCGCTGGACGACGTGTAGAGCGCGCCGTGGCCCCCGCGCGACGAATCGCTCTCCATCATCGCTGCGTCGGACTGTGCGCTCGGGCGGAGATCTCCGTGTCCTCCGTCGCCGCCGGGCGTAGCGCGCCGAGTCCGCTAGCGCACGAGCTCGGGCGTCCCGTCCTGTTCGGCTCTGGCCCCGCTTCCTGCGCGTCCTGAGACGTGCGAACGCCGATAAATCCACGCGCCGCTGTGGTGTAAGCAGAGATCCAGTAGAGCAGCGCGCGCCGCCGTTAGTCCACCGTCGCGGGAGTACTCGATATATCAGAGGGCGTCGATCGATCGATCGGTGGCGGTGGATTTTTCTCCCCATGACGGGGCAGCTGGCTGAGACCAAGCGACACGCCCCACCATCACTCGCCGCCCCCGACCCGCTTGCTTTTGCCCGCCCGTCCGCACCGACCGAGCGCCCTCACACAGTAGGAGAGCTGACCTGCAGGGACGTACCGCCCTCGCTTCCCCTTGGTCCGCCCGCCGAAAGTGCCGTCATCGCGGTCGCCGCTTGCGCGACCATCACTCCGGCGTTCAGATGTTATCCACCCCCCCGGTGGGTTCAGTTTCCTAGCAAAACCTCGAAGTATCAGCCAATATATAAGGTGACCCACACTTTTTCTGATAGTTTCATCCTAGTTTTACCAACGCGTAATTACGCCGCTGGACATTCTCCAAGTGGTCCACATCAATACCTTACAGGGGAAGAAATTGGCTGGCTGGCGGGGGCGAGCCGCTCGCTGCTGGCGGCGTCCGGCGGCCGCAATAGCGCCACAGGTTACGAATTTCCATCCAAAATGGTAGGTTAACGCGGGTTTCGGCGCAGCGTGCAGGCCGCTAGACGGCCGTCCCAGGCGCTGTAGGCGCGGCATACACTGCTGCTGCCGCTTGTGCTGCTCCGGTGCTAATGATGTGTCTGTCCGCCGCAGCCGTCGCACAAGACCTTCCGTACCAAGCGCATCCTGGCCAAGAAGCAGAAGCAGAACCGCCCGATCCCGCAGTGGATCCGTCTGCGCACGGACAACACGATCAAGTACAACATGAAGCGCCGCCACTGGCGCCGCACCAAGCTCGGCCTGTAAGCGCGGGACCGGCGATGTGCGCGAGCTAGAGGGGCCTTCGGTCGCGGCGAGGGCGTCGGCGGCGAGCAGGTGGCGGACGGGATGGCGGGCGCTGGCGCGCTGCTCCAGCACGCGCGCGGCCGCCCGCCTGTTCTATCGGCTTCTCGGCTCGCCGCAGCCTTCTGTCGCGCGTCGGCCGCGCCTCTGGGCGTGCGCGAATCTGTCGACAAGCAGCTTGGTCGGGGGAGCAGGAGCGTCTTTGGTGTGGCTGTCTCGAGCCTCTGGACGCTGCTGGGCGCTCGATGGGGCGGACGGACGGCCGCGCTCGCCCGGGGGCTCTGTAGATCGTGAGACGACGGAGGGGACAGGTCGATTTATCGTAATGGAGCCTCCAACAAGACGAACGAACCTTTGGATTGGAACCCATTTCGAGGACTCACGCCACTGCGGACGCCGAGGCGGCCTCCGTGTATTGCTTTCGTGTGTAGATGGACCGACCGCGACTGCCTCTCATGCTACGACTACGCCTACTCGTCGTCGTCGTCGGCGCGCTTGGTCTCTCCGCCGTCGTCCTCGTCGTCGGCGTCCGGCTCGTGGCGCCGCAGCCGCCGGCGCAGCTCCTGCAGCTGCTCGTTCTTGGTCGCCACCATCTTCTTGAGCGCCTGGAACTGCTTGGTCTGCGCCACGTGCTGCTGCGCCTCCTCCAGCCGCGCCTCAAGCTCCTCGGCCCGGTCGCTGGCCGCCTCGAGCTTGCGCTGCAGCCGCTTGAGCTCCTTGCCGTGGGCCGCGTCCTGCGCCTCCTGCTGCCGCCGAGACGCCACCGCGGCCGCGCGCACCTCCTCCTCGTGCTGCTGCTTCTCGAGCTCGAGCTGTTTGGTCAGCTCGGCCTCCTTGGCCTTGGCGGCCTTGTCCTCGCCCTTGTCTTTCGGCAGCACGCCGATGCTCGCAGCGTCGCCGCCGCCCACCCACTCGGCCACGCTCAGCCGCTCGACGCGCTCCAGTAGCGACTTGTCCTCCACCATGCCAATGTCCAGCGCTAGTGCGAGTTTCTACGCCATGCCCACGCCGTCAGCCATGGCAATAGCGACCCAATGCAAGGCGGACGGAGCACGCACGCTGTCCTCGGCCTCGGCGAAGATCTGGCGCAGCAGCAGCGCCATCATGTTGATCGTGTCCTGCAGCTCACTGCGCACGTTCGCCTGGCGTGAACCCAAGCTGTGAGTGTCTCTCCCTCTCTCTTTGTGGCCTCGTTCGGGTCCTATAGGCCGCCGCACCTTGACGGCGAAGCAGAGCGAGTCGATGGCCTCCTTGACGTCCTTTTGGCTGTACACATCGTCCGAGGAGAGCCTGGAACGAAGAGAGAGAGAGCGGCGAGTCAGACGGCGAGAACGCGTCGGCCTCTGGTCAAGAGGAAGGACGCACCGGTCGCTGCGCGTGTCCTCAAAGTCGGCCTCGATGTTCTCCAAGTGCGACTTCATGCGCGAGCGGAAGAACTTGAGGAACTTGGCGAGCTGTCGGAGCACCTCGGTCGTTAGATACAAGATACCCACCGACATGCCAACACGAGCATCCTTCGCGCATGGTCGACGCACCTCCGTCTGGTGGTGGTCGCTCATTCGCGTCGCCATGGTCGCTGCGCTCTCTCTCCTCCCGTGTCGGCGCGTCTCCAACTCCCTCCGATCGTCCAGCGGTCGGTGCTTTGAGCGGTTGAAGGCGCCAAGGAGAGCCAACGCCAACCGGCGCTGCTGCTCGAGCGAGTGCAAGAGCACCGACGAGAAACCGCGCGTCCGTTCAGACTCGGCAGGATCCATCCGCCTGGAATAGCTATCGGTGCCGCAAAACGACCGAGCTGGGAGGCTCACCGACTGACTTTGACGCTGTTGACGGTCAAGTTGGTGCCGTCTCGGGCCGAGTCACGCCAACGGCGGCGGTGGAGAGCGGTGGGGACGCGAGAAGCCTCTGCTGGCGCTCTTGCGCGCGGTGGATCGAGTCTATCATCGACTGGCAATCGCCAAGCACGGCCAGCTGGTCCACTCGCCCTCGCCGGCCTCCATCTCGCTGCGAAGAGACCGACCAGACAGGCTGGTCGACCCATTTCGGCCGCTGTCGGCCGCGCTGCGCCGTCCCACTTGTGCCAGTGTCCAGTGCCCGCTCCCATGTCAGCATCTCGCTTCTCTGCAGTAGTGCGTGCAAGTTCCTGTCCCTGGAGTGCGTCTCGGGTGTTGCGGTCAGCCGCATCGACGTCTTGGCGCTCTCCATCTTGCGGCTTGCGGCGGCTTCTTGTCGATGCCGACTCGCGCTCTCGCGCTGCGCTCGGCGGCGCTCGCGGCGCTTCCGACTCTCGTTTGCTAGCTGCGCGTGGTACACGCGCTGGTCCTCGACCCTCTGCGTGTCTTCGATCTGCTTCATCAGTTGCCCCCGCGCGTCACGCTCGCGCTCGAGCGCCGTTGCTATCGCGTTGTCAATGGTATGACCAAGGTTGGACGGCGAGGCTTTCGTCTCCATCGAGATTATGCCGTTCGCTGCTGTTGAGGACTGCTGGTTGCTGCTGCCAGTGACTCGCGGCAGCCACCGCGGACGCGACGGACCCGTTGCCGTTAACGCTCGCACCGACGGGTTCGAGACCTCGAAGGATACTTCCCACTCCGTGTGTGGCGGCGCCATCAACTCTGGTGGCTCAATAGGATCTGGGGCAGCCGCTTCCTTTGCCGCTACTTGGTCCAGCAGCGCCGGGAACTGGTCATTTCACGGTTGATCCGGTCAGAGATACTGAGAGCGCGTGCTTGTCGGATCAAACGCTGGGCCAGACCTTCAGACAGCTCGCTTGCCGCGGCGGTCGCGAGACGACAGCGCCGTGGCGGAGCAGAACGTCCACCAGCGCGGCGTTTTGGTGTCGGTACGCGCACATGAGCGGCGTTTCGCCAGTCTGATTGTGCCAGGCGCTGTAGTCAGGAATGAATCGACACCGATGCGCCAGTCCGTCGGTCGTGCTCACCTTGCTAGCCTTGGTCGCGTCGGCACGATGCTGCACGAGCCACTCGGCGACGACCAGCAAGTTGCGTTCGCACGCGATCAACAGTGGCGTCTGCTCGAGCTTTTTACAACAAGAAGGCAGTCAGCACGTTGGACGCAGCACCTCCAAAGTGCGGCGTCGCCATACGCGGTTGTACTTGTTGACGTCGGCGCCGAACTCGACCAGCACGGCCATCGTGCGCACGTGTCGCTCTCGCCCCTTGTTCCACTGGTGTCCTCTGCTCCCAGTCACAAGCGCAGCATCAGCTAGTTCTAGACACTAGACGATAACCAGCGCCATCGGATGGGGTGGACGAGTTACCTGGCCGCACAGATGAGCGGCGTGTCTCCACGTCCGTACTCGTCGCCGCCATCGCTGTCGCTGTCACTGTCGGCATTGCGCTCGACACCGTTCGGGTCCAGGCCCTGCTTGAGGCGGATGCTGACTTCGTGGAAGCGGCCGCGCGCTGCGAGCGAGTGCAAGTCGTCCATCGCCAGCTCCGTGTCCAGGTAGCCATGGCTGACGTCTGCGTAGGACGTGAAGTAGTCGCTCGCTCCCGCCCCCATGATCGAGTGTGTAGTGGGGCGCTGTGCTTCCAGTACCAACCGAGAATCGCGCGTCAATCATCGACGCTCGTCTAGAAATAGCAGACAGGGAAATGGGACGGATTTGGCACCTGCACGAGCGCCTCGGATACACACGAACAGTGTTATAAGACGCAAGCAGCGGACTCATTGGCAGTGCGATCAGGCAGCTTGTCTCGTCGATAGAGTTGGTCGACAACAGCAGTAAGTGCGCCAAGGGTTCCAACCTGCCGCGACTCGACTGGGGAGCCTACTATGAGTCTCGCGTATTCGATGCTTCAAGGCACGAATTAAGTCCAGATGGAGTCGAGACAAACTAGGACGGAGCAGCAACTATCTCACCAATGCATGACACACAGCTTCGAACCGAGGCACAAGGCACTCTCGTCAGCCAGTGACAACTGACAGTCTCAGTCTGACGACGTTTGTGCTGAATGCGCTGCACTCGATCAAGTAGAACGACCGAGCCGATCGATCGATCGACTGAGACGCCTTGGCCTCCGGTAAGAAGTACAGCCCGACACAGGAAGCGCCCCCTGCCACGCGCACATGCGCTTCCGTCACTCACTGCTGTGGCCACTTGCGCACCGGCGGTCTCATGATTTCCGTATCCCAATCAATCACCCAAGCTCGAGGACTTTGTTCGTGAACGTCGCGATAACTGCATCATCAATGCGGCTATTGGATTCCATAGTGCAAAGAGCCGTTAATGACCTCAAACAGGCAACGTCACCGCAGTTTATAAGTCATAATCGCTCCGGAGTTGCTAGATAAGGGGCGTGCAACCGTCGATCGAATGGAATTCAATGCCAAAGAACGCGTTGCATCGCTGTTCGCCATGCAATGGATCGACAGGTCCTGTGTACTTCTCCATGTCGACGGGACTACTCGACTCGCTCACGATTCCCCTCTGTCTGATCCGGACGCATCATGCGGCTGGACTCGCACCACAATCGGCGAACTTGCGAGCTGGCGGCGACGCAGCGTCTCGATCGCGCTCGCCAAAGTCCCTGGCCATGGCTTCCGTCCTCGCCGACGCTTGCTCTAGCCGGACCGTCAGCCTCTCGGTCGCGTCTGCCAGGCGTTCGACCGTCGCGACCAGCTTTGCGAGCGCGGTGTTCAGCTGCCTGGTCGTCTCCGCCATCGTTCTCTTGCGGTCGGTCTCGTGCATGTTGCGTTCTCGAGGCATGCGGGACTGGCGTCTGTGTTGGGCGGAGACGAGCAATCGAGGAATGAGGCGATGCGCGGAGCGTGTTTTCCCTCCTCCCAAGCAGATTTTGCGAGGAAACGTCGAGGGAAGGGACTGATGGGGGCAGACGAACGACTGTGACATCCGACTGAGAACTGATGTGTCGGTGGCGATGGAAATCCATTGGCCTGTTAGTTTGTCGCCACCGAACTGTCTCCGAAGCGCCTGCTACAACCAGAAGGCTCGTGTTTGCTGCATTACAGCTCCGCCGGGCTGTCGACGAGCCTAAACGCGACGCCACCGCTGCCTTCGGACACTACTCAGTCGGCTTTTGACTCAAGCGGCTGGACTCGCGCCGTTGGCTGGTGGCCGCTCTCCAGAGTCGTCCTCGCATGGATGGTTAGCCAACATCCGCCTGTGTCCTCGTCCCTCGGCTTCGACGGGTTCCTGCGCCATGAGGGCGAGCTGCTCTTGCTGCAGAGCCCGCAGAAGGTCGATCTGGGTCCGCATGTCGACTATTTGCGCGCGCATCTCGGCGCTTTGGGCTCGTAGCTCGGCGTTGAGTACGCGCAGCTGGACCTCCTCCATGTCGTCCGACGCCGCGTCCTCCATCGCTTCGCTCGATACCTCGGAGAGTGAGAGAACTCCAAAGGCGAGCGACACGCCGAGATCCTTTTCTCACAGCTTCCTCTGTCTCGAAATGATCCGATCAAACAAAGCCGACTACGAATTGGCACCGTGTGCGCGTGACTGCTAGCGCACATGGCTGTCCCGCCGCGGACTCGTCGTGCTCGACGACACTACGGTGTCGGGGACTTCGCTGTGTTGTGTCGACTGTGATCTTGACGAAGGAAGCCCGCCAACGCATTCACCTCTGACCATGAGCGCCGTACGACCGTCGACGGCGAAGAAGTGGGGGCGTGGTCGGACTAATACAACGACCGATCAATGGCTTGGCTGCTGTCACCAGCCAAGGTGAGGATACGAGCATGTGCGAGAGCGAGTCGAGCAAGTTCGTGCCAAGTCCGTCACAAGCTGCGGTGGTGTGGCCAAAAGTTGGAGATCCTGCAACACCACGCGGATCGTTCATATTTAAATACTTCCCGTAGCAGAGCGAGCTATCAACAGCCTATGGTTCCTCTCGGCCGACGCGGCGGCCGCGGCTCAGTGGAGCGTGCGGCGCAGCTTGTTGCGGAACTCCTTCTTGAGCGCCGAGAGCACGTGGATGTCGTTGTGCAGGTCCGTGATGAGGTGGTCCGGCGCCTGCTTGTCCTTGCGCAGGTTGGCCAGCAGGATCTTCTTGTTGTGCAGCGACTCGAAGATCGTCTCGAAGTTCTGCAGCAGCAGGCTGAAGTACTTTTGCTCGGCCAGCGCCGTGCGCAGCGCGTCGTCGCCGCCGCCGCCAGAGTTGCCGCTCGCGTTCGAGTTGGACGTCGTGTTGCTGCCGTCCTCGCCCGTTGTCTCCGAGTTCTCCGTGCTGCCCTCCTCCTGCAGCGCGTTCGGCGAGTTGCCGCTGCTGCCCGACCCGCTGCCCGACCCGCTGCCGGACCCGCTGCCGGACCCGCTGTTGCCGCTGTTGTCGCCGCTGTCGTTGCCGCTCATGCTCTCGGTGCCGTTGTTGCCCTCGCCGCTGCCGCTGTTGCCGTTGTTGCCGCCGCCGGCGCCGCCGCTGGCCCCAGAGGTCGAGTGGAAGGCCGTCGTGGCCGTCCGCGAGCCGCTGAAGGCCGAGGACGAGGCGTTGCCGCCGACGGCAGTAGCGTTCGCGGACGTCTGGGTCGGCGCCGGCGTCGACCGCTTGAACCGCTTGTGCGGCGACAGTCGGCTGGCCGACGCCGCCATGAGCGCGACCATGCTGCCGCCGCGACTGGAGGACGCGGTCTGCGTCGCCTGCTGCTGCTGTTGCTGCTGCTGCGACGCGGACGCGGACGCGGACGCGGACGCCGACGCAGCTGTAGACGTAGAGCGCGATACTTGCGGCTGCGAGTGCTGGTGGTCGGCCGTGTCGTTGAAGTACTTCTCGTCAATGTACTCGTTCGACTTGATAAGGTGCAGCAAGTCCGGCCGCGCGTGCAGTCGCTGGTGGAGGTAGTAGACGTCGGGGCGGCCGTCGCAAAAGTTGATGAACTCCTGCTCGTCCACACCTAGAGAGTAGAGAGAGAGACACACACACACACACGTCATCGTACGTTAACGAGGCTTGACGTGGCTGCCCCAGCGCGCTCGTCCCCATCCGGAACGAGCTACAGACACGAGTGGCTCACTCTTCATACCAGCAGCGGTGAACTCGAAGCACGTCTTGGTGTACGCGAACGTCAGCTCCTTCCAGATCTCCCAGAGCTGCATGCTGCTCCATTTGAAGTTGCGCGGCGCGTTGCCACCGCCTCCGCCAGCGCCGCCGCGCTCGCCGCTGCTGCTCGAGACGCTGCTGCTGCCGTCGGCCGACGGCCCGCTGCGCTGCAGCAAGCTCACGTACTTTTCGCGAATGTCCACCCAGAACTGCCAGCGCGAGAGCTCGTTCGTCAGCCGGTCGACGAACTCGGGCGAGAGCACGACGTCCACGAGCCGCACCACGTCCTCGGACGTCACGGGCACCTCCTTGTACAGCGTCTCGCCCTTGGTCTCTTCGTTCGTCGACGCGTACCGGTGGCGGCTCAGGCCGCCGCTGCTGCTGCCGGCGCCGGACGGAGCGGCCAGCCGCGCCATCACCTGCCGCGCGTGCTGCACCCGCAGCTCATTGGTCCCGTTGGCCACCAGGTTCGCCGCCGACCCGGACGGCGAGGACGACGTGTGCACCGTCCGAGGGCCGCGCGAGCTGCCGACGTAGTACCCGTCCTCATAGTGGGCCGAGCGCGCGTCCGCCGTCCCCGGCCCGTCCGCTGGCCACTCGTTGCCACGCCCCGAAGCAGGCGAGGACGCCGTGCCGCTCGTTCCGTACGCGTTCACAGTGGACAAGCTTCCGCCGGGCGACCGTCGCCGAGTCGCCTGCAGGTGGCGCCGCGGCGGGGACGTGAGGCTGGCGCCGGCGGCGGCGGCGGCCGAGGCGCCGTCCGCGACCTCCTTCAGCCGCTGGTTGCGGTAGTACCGGTAGAGCGCCTCGACCATGACGTGCTTCTTGACGTTCTTGAGCCCGCGCAGCTTGAGGTGCGAGCACTTTTTGCGCAGCTGCTTGGACGTCCACGTCTCGTAGCGCGTGTTGTCGCGCGGGCTCTGCGAGTCCCCGCCTGGCGGGTCGTAGATGGACGGGTCCTCTCTCGGCGGGCCCAGGTCGAGCCGGGACGGCTTGGCTGCGGTCGACGACGACGCCGTCGCCGCGGACGTCTGGCTAACGCTCCCAGAGGTGCCAGAGGTCCCAGAGGTGCCAGAAATCCCAGAGGAGCCCGAGGTGCCAGACGTTCCAGAGGTGCCAGAGCTTGTGGGGACGGTCGACGCGTGACCGGCGGTGCTCCGTCCCAGGAACGACCCAGTAGCGCCCGGACTGCTGCCTGTGCGGCGGGTTCGCGCGTAGGCTGCGTCCCCATTGGCGGACAGCGGCGGGTACTGGTCGTAGACCTGCTGCAGCTGCCGCTTCTGGCCCCTCGACTGCGACCAGGCCGCGGCCGACAGCTCTCCGTGCACCGGCGACCTGCTAACACCGGCGTTTGGGGCGGCGGTGCCGGCTCTCGGACGCTCGAACGCCACGCCGGGACGGTCGCGGCCGCTGTAGTAGACTGCGCGGAGCTGTGACGTGCTGGCCGGCGGAGGCGACGGGATGCCCGGCAGCGGGGACGTCGCGGTCGGTGACACGCGCGACGTCGGCGACGGAAAGGACGCCGGGAGCGCCGACACGGTCACGGTCGCCGTGCTGCTGGTGCTGGTGCTGACAGCGGAGCTGCTGGTCGTGGTCGTCGGAGTAGCAGTCGTCGTGGTCGGGGCCGCAGACCCAGCAGTCCGCTTCGGAGCGGACGGCGACGCGCTCTGTCCGACTGGCTCGCGGTCGCTCTCACTGGCGGCCGCGTCCCTGTTGCCGCCGCTGGTCCGGGGCGTCGGACTGCTCGTGCGGCTCCCGGCCGCGGCGGACGCGCCTCCTGCTGGCGGATTGTCCTGCGAGTTCATCTGGCGGACCCGCCCGCGGACTAGCACCAAGGTGGGGACACAAGAGGGAGGGAGGGGACGCGGATAAGAGACCTGGTCGTGGATACGGAATCAGACGCGCGGACCGGGCCAGAGGCACCGTTCCGACGCGGCCGTTGGCCCCACTCACGTCTGTCTGTCTCGGGGCCGAGTCCTGGGGAAGCGGAGGGTCCGCGCGGGATCCTGCGTGCGTCCGCCAGCCCTTCCTGTCAGGGGGGACGCTCTCTCGAGTGTTGAGGGGGATTGGTCAGTGGCGGGAGGGGGACGGCGCTCGGTGGTTGTGCCTTGGGCCGCGCAAATTCTCCAGTGGAGGATTGGGCGACCACCGCTGGAGCCGACCTCGGAAAGGTGATACCCACCACCCAGCCGCCTTGTTGGACCTGACTCGGCAAGCTCGCAAAGTATGCCGGGGACCCGCGAGGAAGAACACGACCGAATTCGAAAGACCTTCGATAATGCATAACCTGTCTCGGATCGGGCGGCTCAATCGTACCCGCGAGAGCGCAGCCAATCAGCGCCGCTGGATGTGTTGCGCGCTGTACTGTATTACACCGTACGCCGTGTATCGCGAGGGGGATCGGGCGCATCCCGCCCTCGTTTGTATGCGCTTCACTATGGCGCGGCGGCGGTTCGAGAACAACAGCTTTCGCAAGTGCACCCAGCAGGAAAATCGACGATCGGCTTCGTTCGGACCCGATACACACTGCAAGCCGGAATTAAGCTCGCACATGCGCACACGTGTGACTCGTGGTCACGGTGGGCGAGCGGACCGACGGACGGACGGAGCATTCTTATCGCCCGACCAACACAGGTCGGGCAGGATAGACACGCGCGCCTTCTTTTCGAAAAAGAAGGGGTAGGGCGGGATCCGCCGACGAAGCTCATACTGAGCTCAAGTGGAAAAATATAGTAGTTGAGGATTCTTGCAGGACAGATGAGGACCAGCTTGAAGATGCTCTAGAAACGAGATCTCGTCGTGGTTGGTCGTCCATGCAGAACCAACCGCCGCTCGTTATTATGTGGCCCGTCCGCCGTCTGCATGCTCGCGGCCGTTGCTCGGCTCTCTCGCTCGCCGGAGTGCGACTTTCACGCTAGGTGGGTCGGTTTACCAGCCTACATGCCAGCAGCCACTCGCTCGCTTCTTCCCACTCTCCCAGCACCGGCGCTCGTGGGCGGCTGAGTTCGGACAAGCGCAGGCAGTCACTTGCGTCAAGAACAGCGCGGTCTGACGGACCCTACTTGTGTCGGTCAAGGCTATGCTTGCTGGTTCTATCTGACACAGGTTGCGTGGACGCCGCCATAGGGGACGTGGGACGGCTCCGACAGTCCCCAGATCTCGGCGTCAACATCGAGAAGTCGGCCTTGAAGACGAGGATGCCTAGAGTGCAGTGCATCCGCGACTGTAAGGCCATGTGCAGCTCGTCGTCGATGGAATAAATCGCACGCTACAGGCGTCGAAAAACAACCGACCACCTGCTCCGACACCGACACGCGACCCCTCGGGGTAGAAACAAGGATCGGCGACCGCGGTGGGCGACAGGGCGGTCGTGGTCCCTCTGATTGGCTGAAAAGGAGCTCGCAATTTTTGGCGCTTCTCATCGTAATTAGCCGCCGTGAAACAGTACAAGACAGTCGAGTCCGATGTTATCCGGATCGGATGCCGGATACGGCTACGCACTCTTATCAAACGAGTAGTCCATTACATTACGTCCGCGTGTTCCGGGGTCCAAGGGGGACGCCGACAACCGCGGCGCCGATGCTGCCCAACGCCATGGCGGGCGGCACGCTCGACTCGCTGTACCCGCAGGCGCGCAAGCTGCAGTTCGAGCTCAAGATGCAGATGAGCTACCTGGACTCGGGCCGCTCGGGCGGCAAGACGGACGCGGAGCTGCAGGCCGAGGCGCGCGGCAACCTGAGCCAGCTGGAGCAGCTCCTCTGGCAGCTAGACTCGCTCGTGCAGGTGCACGCGCGGCCGGCGGAGCGCGACACCTGGGCCAAGTAGGCGCGCGGCGGTACTGATTGATAGCGCCAGGGGGGAGGTGCGCGGCGATCTCACGCGCGCTTGTGGGCGACGACGCACAGGAAGCTGAGCCAGCTGCGCAGCGAGTCGCAGGCGCTCGGCCACTCGCTGGAGCAGCACATCTACCACGCGAACCGCCGCGCCGTCGAGGCGCACGAGCGCGAGTCGCTGCTGAGCCGGCGAGCGGGCGGCGTACGTGCTTGTTCTTCCACACACACACACCCGCTTTCTTGAGCGGCGGTCGTGTTGCTGACATGGGGACTCGTTTGTGTGTGCGTGTGCGTGTGTGTGGACTCGGCCAGCGCTTCGAGGGCTCCAACAGCGCCATGTACGCGGCGCAGGAGTCCGAGTCGCTGCAGCGCTCGTCCTCGATGGTCTCGGAGCTGACGAGCCTGTCGCAGTCGATCCTGGGGGACCTGGGGGAGCAGCGCAACCGCATGAAGGTGGGGGGCGGAGGGCTATAACTGACTGACAGGGGCGGAGACGACTGACGCTGGCGACGGTGTGGCGTCGCGGGACAGAACGTGCGCACCAAGCTTCTGGACATCGCCAACCGCCTCGGACTGTCGAGCTCGCTGCTGCGCGTGATCGAGCGCCGCGACACGGCCGACTTCTGGATCGTCATCGCCGGGATGGTCTTCACGCTCGTGTTCCTGTACGCGTGCGTCGCGTACGCGCGGCAGGGCTAGCGGCGCGGGCGTCCGCGGCAGTGTGATATCGTTAAAGACGGATGAGTGAGTAGATTGGGTGCGAGGATCGAGGCACGACGCATGGGAGCAGCCTGCTGCGGGCATCCATATCCTGCTTGGGATGTGAGGGAGGCAGATGATAGTGGCCAAGTTCCATAGAGTGGCTACCGCAGCCGACCTTGGGCATGGCACTCGACGCAACGTGCCGGCCGCAGACGACAAGATGGAGACCAGAGGCAAACACGGAGGCATAGCATTGGGTCAGTCTTCGTGGGATCACTGCGTCCAAGTCGGGGACGTGCGTAGCGCATGCAAGAATGGAAGGGGAAATCATGTGCGAACCTACTGCATCCGCTGCGACGCGCAAGGTGGCCGTCGTCGTCGCACATCTGCCGAGAGCGGACATCTTGATTTGCACGTCGAAGACGGCGGCACGATTGCCTGGGTGCTTGCCTCCTGCCGCCGCCGCCCACTTGCCGCTTTACCCCTTGATGAACGGGTGCGCGAGCGCCTCGCGAACCGAGATCCGCTTGGCAGGATCCAAGGTGAACATGCGCTCGAGCAAGCTCTTGAGCTCGAGCACCTGCTTCCTGTCGTCCGTTGCGCTCTTTGCTGCCATCAGCGAACTGGCGAGATCGTTCTTGGTTTTGATGGTCTCCATTAGACGCAGCAGCGGTTTGCCTATCACCAAAGAGAGGAGGTGTGAGTGCATCCGTCCAGCTATGCAGCCCATACACTCATGCCCATCGCATGCTCACCTGTGACACGGTCACTTTCGCGGCTGCAGAATTTCATGTCCTCCGTGAAGTGCGGCTCAGACTGGAACTGGTCGATGTATGCCACGCGGTGCTTCTTGATGAGCTTGTTCGGGACCTTGCCCTTGAGCTCCATGATGAGCTTGAGCATCTCGTTGTTTGTGCTGCCTGGGAACATCACCTTGCCCGTGAACATTTCGAACAAGCAACAACCAACCGACCACATATCTACCGCCTTGTCGTATGCCAAGCCCAGCACGATCTCCGGCGCGCGGTAGAAGCGGCTGACCAGGTACGGTGTCGGGTCCTGCTTGCCGTCAGACACTTTGAAGGCCGAGCCAAAGTCGCAAAGCTTAATCGTTGTCTGCTTCTCGTCCAGCAAAATGTTGTCCGGCTTGATATCTGCACAGCCAACCAAACGATAACGGTTAGTTTGCAGGCGAACGATCATAGAAAGCCACGACCCAAGACGCTCCGTACCTGCGTGAATGATGCCACATGCATCAAGGTGGTTCAGCGCGATCAGCAAGTGCTTGCTGAACACGCGTACCGCCTGAATGGAAATGCCGCTCTTGCCACCAAACTTCTTCATGGCCTCGCGCAGGTTCATCTCCATTGGCTCAAACACGAGCGCGACGTGGCTGCGATGAGAGAATGTGTCCAGCAGGCGGACGCAGTGCTTCTTGTCCCGCGGGTCCTTCGCTGCCAGCTCGTTCAGGAGCCGTACCTCCGTCTGCGCCGCATCACGCATGACGTCGTTGTTGCGGATGAGCTTGACAGCCACGACATCGATCATTCCCGAGGCGGAGCGCAGCGGTGGCACGCACTGGCAGCGGAGAACGGTCGAGAACACGCCCTTACCGACCGAGCCGAGCACGCGGTATTTCCCATTCAGCACCTCGCCCACGGTCGTGTTGTAGTACCCATCGGCATCATCGCAGTTGAGTTGCAGCCCAGCGACGTCCACAGTTGGAACGACCGGGACGCTCTGATGCACGGCAACCTCCTCGTCGTCGAGATCCGTCACTGCAAACATGTCGAAATCGTCAGCCGCAGACGCTGTCGCTGCCTTCATCGTCTGTGGCAATGAAGCCGACTCATCCTCAGGCTTTACTGACGATGCTGGAGAGGCTGCAGGCTGGTCTTGTCCCAATACCTTCTCCTGAAGGGTCGGCTTCTGCTGCTCGCTTTGGAGTGCCGTGCCATTGGATTGTTGCGCCTCGAACTTCGCACCGTCAGAGCGGTTCGCGGGCTTGGACACCGCTGCTACGCCTTTGATGCCAGCGATCGTGCTGCGTGCCTCGGCTAGAGCCTTGAGAATATCCATTTTGATAGTCTTGACGTCCACCGTCGACGTTGGCGGTGTACCTGGTGCGCTTGTAGCCGGCGTTGACGCAGTCGGCAGCGCTACAGACGCAGCTGACGGCTCTTCAACCTGCGGGTCGGTCCGTCCGTGAGCTGTGGTGCTTGTATCAACCTTCGTCACTGACGATGTTTCTCCTGCGTCCTCCATGACTACGTCGCCGCTGGTGTCGGTTGAGGTGGCGGCATCGTCGGCAGAACTCTTGGCGTCTGATTGCTCGGACGCTCTCGCTGGCTCGCGGGCCGCGGCGCTAACCGAAGACACTGGCGTATCCTCATGCTCTGGCTGCGTGGACGCATCTCCCGCCGCTTCCTTCGTCGTTAGCGAGTCCTTCACCGCGTCAAGCCCCGGCTTCTGCGACTGCTTCTTGTGCGCGCTCGAGTCGCGCCGGCTCCTCTGCTTCTCGTCCCCGTGGCTGTCCGCTCGGCGCCGCCGCTTGTGCGATTCTCGCGAGTGCGAGCGGTCGTCACGGTGTCGTCGCCGCCCATCGCGCGATCGGCTGCGGTGCCGCCGCGATCGCTCCGACTCGCGGTGCCGCGGCCGTCGATCAGCGCTCCGGCTGCGGCTGCGGCTGCGGCTCCTGTTGGGGCTCCGGCGCCGCCGCCTCGAGTCGCGCTCGCTCTCCCGACGGCTCCGACTGCGCGCGGCCGACCGCGAGCGCGAGCGCGAGGCGGAGCGCCGCCGAGCGTCATCGCGGGCCCTCCCCATTTGTCCGTCCAGTCTTGAGCTTGCTTTCCCTTTCTACAAGAAGCAGTCGATAATGAAACCAAATGAGATGTTCCCCACCTCCCAAGGTCGGATCGGTTTCCGCATTTCCGCCACGATTGTCACTATATCGAAATAGTGACGCTCGTTACTCTCGAAAAATTCGAACGGCGAGGAGTGTTGAAGGTGCTGCTTTGGTGCGACTCTCGGACGAAGTGAGTGAGCTCCGTCGACTGACTGCTCAGTGAGCACTCCTCCACAATTTGGCACCACCGCCCGCTCGCCGCGGGCGACATTTTCACCGAGGGATCCTCTGCAGGCCATAAATGAGCACCAGCGTCAAGATGTATCCTGCCAGCGGATCCTTGTTTGGCTGACGAGCGCTTTGCGACTGAGCTTAGTCGGCCAGCGAGTGGGAGGTGTATCTGCAGGGTATCCATGTATCTTGCTTCGGTCCGTTTGCTTCATGCGGTCGTGCATCTTTCAAAGCGACGAGTGGTTTCTCCAATCGAATGCGGCCAATTCATGCAGCGCCCGGGGCTTGGTTGGCGCCAATCCAGCGAGAACAGCGCATCGTGTATCGTTTCGTTCCACGGACGTGGCGCTCTTCCATCGCCCAGCTCCATCGAGTCACCAACGAATGATTATCCCGATTGCGCCTTGTGCGGTGGCTGCATGAACGCTGAGCCGAGTCGCTTCGAGCGTCCACCACCACCGCTCGGATGGTCCGTCCCATACCGGTTGACGCTACCCCGCCTTGGCGCAATCGCAGTCGTTGCATTACCCCCCACCGTCGTCCCGAGCGCAAGAGCAATCGCGCGAGTTTTCCGCGGCATATTACGCCTGGGCGTCGTTTCTGCAGTTGACTGTGATCTCCCGTCTAAGAGCGCTGGGACAAGAGTTCAGCCTTGCCGCAATCACGGCGGCAGACATGCTGAAAAACGTATGGTTCGGCGTCACACGCCACTGGCTTTGGTGAGCTGTCGAGAGTAATCACCGCGCAGACAAATCACGCGGATTTAGCCGATGCAACGCGTTCATTTAGTCGACGTTTTAGCGAAGAGCGCCAGTGCATGATCTATCTTATTTCAATGTATCTTGAATCTGATCGAGGAGGAGGGTGCTGATTCAAGTTCAATGCACTCCCCTACCCGCGCCACACGCTTCGGATGGCTTCCGAGTCGTCACGACGTTTTACTGGGCAGGAAGTCCGTTTTACGCGCGAGTCGGGTGGATTTCGCTGTAACTCGGAGCAAGCGACTCTGGTGTCGAACGGTGTGCCTTCGCATCAAGAAACGGCTGACTGCTGCTCCAGTTGCTAATTTGGTCGCTGTCGCAGACATCAATTCTGTCAGCGAGAAGTGGAACAAGGCCAAGCGCTTACCTATCGAGGCGCTAAAAGCGTGTGCTAACCTCGCGTTGCCGTCGCGGGAAAGGGCGGGGGTGGGAAGAAGAAGGAGAGGGAAGAAGAAGCATGACGACCGCCACGGTCGGGTACAACGAGTCCATGACGCCGCGCGGGACCGGCGGCGCGGTGCGCGGCGGCGGGAGCGAGCCGGGCACGCCGCCGAGCTCGCGCGGCCATGGGTCCGGCAAGGACGGCGGCATCTCGGCTGCGTACGACCTGCTGGCGCCGATCGAGCGCAGCGCCGGGAGGCACTCGTACGCGTCGTCGTCGGCGCACTCGAACATCCTGTCGCCGCGCTACAACAAGCCCGAGACGGCCGCCGGCGCGCACGTCCAAGGAGGAGGACGGGCCATGGGCGCGACGGCCGAGGGCGACGAGGTCGGCACGCCCAAGACGCCCGAGGGCGAGGAGGACATAATGGGCTACCACCACGCGGGCGGGCACCACAACGACGGGAGCGGCAGCAGCATCGGCGGCGCGTTCAACCTGCCGCAGCTGGTGACGCCGCAGCCCACGGGCCAGCGGCAGCTACACAACCTGGCCGCGCCCTCGCCCGGGAGCGCGCACAGCAAGTCGGGCCCGGCCAACAACGTGCACCGCAACCAGACGTACGTCAAGCAGCTGTCGCGCGAGTCGGCGCGCGAGCTGGCCAAGACGGCGCTCTCGCTGCGCGCCACGTCCATCGGCGAGTTCACCTTTGACGCGCGCGAGAGCTCCGTGCGCGAGAACATTCGCCGCGTCCAGGTACAGCAGCACTCGAGCGCCCACCATTCCGGCGTATGTGTAGACTAACCGAGCCGCTCGTGTGTGTATGCATTGGACGCAATACCAGGCGTACTCCCGCCGCGAGACGCCGCTCGAGTATACGCTGACGACGCTTGTGCGCCACAAGCACCGCAAGTGCACGCTGCGGTTGGACGAAGAGGCCATTTCGTGGACGCGTCGGTGAGTTCGCTTTGCATACACGTTGCTGGAAGACGTCGATGAGAAGGGGAGTGCTCACGTGTTTGTATTGCACGTGCTTGGCAACAGCAACAAGATCAAGGGCTCCATCGACACGGACGACCTCGTGGCCGCTGAGCACATTGCCGGCAAGAAGGGCGGGTTCCGCGTGCACTTCTTCGTAAAGGGCCGCGGCACGGGCGCGTCAGCGCTGCTGCGCCAGCCCCGCGAGTTGGAGTTCTATTGCTCCAAAGAAGCCGCCGATCTGGCTGACAAGTGGGTCGACATGATCCAGGAGCTCGTCCGCTGGCAGGCGCGCGCTCCGCCGGTCGCCGAAAAGCGCCTCATCAAAGTGGTTGTCAACCCGCACTCGGGCAAGCGCCAGGCGCGCCGCATCTGGCAGGAGCGCGTCAAGAAGTACTTCGACCTGGGCAACTTTGAGTACGAGGTGGAGGAGACGACGCACAGCGGCCACGCGATCGAGATGGGCAAGAACTACTCGCCAGAGGACGGCTTCGAGGCGCTCGTGTTCATTGGCGGCGATGGCACGCTGGGAGAGTTCATGAACGGTCTGCTCACGCGACCAGAGCACGAGTGGCGTGAAATTGTCGCCGGTACGCCCATCTCTCTCATCTCGGCGGGTACGCAGAACGCGTTCGGGACCGGCAGCGGCATCGCCACTGCGGAAGCGGCCGTGTATTGCATCATGAAGCGGAAGATTCGCCCGCTCGATGTGGTCACTGCGACCGCTGCGGCGGATCCTGGAAAGGTCCATTACAGCTACTGCGGACTCGGGTGGGGTGTCGCCGGCGACATTGCGGCCGAGTCGGAGCGCTACCGTTGGATGGGGACGTCGCGCTACGCGTTCCTCAAGGTCAAGCGCGCTGCTCTTATGCCGAAGAAGCACACGGGCCGCATCCGGTACGTGCCGACAGATCCGCAGCCGAAGCTGTGCAAGTACGACGACATTCGCGACGCCGGCGCGTTCGACCAGTTCGAGATGGAAGAGGGTAGCGTGTACGACTTTGACCGGAACAGCGGGATGCAGCGCAAGTCGTGGGGAGGGTACGGAGGTGCTGTGCACAGCCCCGCCAGCCACCAACGGTACCCAGAGGAGATGTGGACCGAGGAGAGTGGCCGCTACATGGTCGTCGGTGTGGTCAACATTACGCCGGACGGCAAGTACGCGCACCCGTCGGACGGCAACCTAGACCTCATCTTGACCCGCAAGGGCAGCATTTTCCGCGAGCTGCAGCTCGGGATCCTGTACCTGATGGGCAAGGAGCTCAAGAGCCCTCTCATCTCGTACATCAAGGTCAAGGCGGTCGAGATCGAGCCCGACGACCCGATGGACGCTATGAACAACGACGGCGAGGTGCTGGGCGGCGGTCCGTGGCGCACGGAGGTTATTCCGAGCCTGTTCAAGGTGCTGTCGGAGAAGTGACGCGGCTTGGCGTCGAGCTCGAACCGTGCAGCAAGACGAGTGAAGTCTTGCTGCGCTCCGCCTCCCTCTTGCTTGTCGCTAGCGCTGCCGGATCGAAAGCAGCGCCGCTCTTGCTCCGCGTCCACGCACGCCGGAGCGGCGGGTCTGCAAGATCGCGTTACTCCTTGGGTCCAAGCTGTCGATGTCGTCGCCCGGTGTCTTTGCGCTTCAACCGCGAGCCCATGCTGGGTGTGCGCTGGCGATCGAGATGGAAGCTCTCTCGCCCCGTCCGCTGTCCGACCGAGTGCTGTATATGCCTACATATCCTTATCGCCATGGAGCGCTTGTAAATACGCACCATGCTCAGCTCGCATCGTATCGAAAAACGCCATGCATTGTTGTTGTTGTTCTCGGGTTCTCCTCGGGTGTTGCGCGTCTCCTAGTCGTCGTCGTCCTGGTCGCCCGTGAAGGAGCTCGAGAACTTGACGATGGCGCGGCCGATGGCGCCGATCCACTCGTCCTTCTGCTTGTCGTTCTCGGCGTACATGTAGTACGTGCTGTCGGGCGTGGCCACCTCGAAGCAGAAGCGCTTGTTGGTCTTCTCCTCGGCCGACTTGACCGTCAGGCAGTCCGCCAGGTCGATCAGCCCGTGCGCCGGCTCGCCGCGCGCGCGGCAGAAGTACAGCTTGTTGCCCTTGAGCACGAAGTAGCGCTTGCGCCACTCCTTGAGCCACACGCTGCGCTTCGTCAGCTCGCCCTCGTAGTCCGGGTCCGAGATGTCCGCGTTCGAGTAGTCCCCCTCCATGGCGGCTTGTGGCTGCGCCGTGCGACGCTTGCGTCCGGACGCGGCGGCGCACTAGCTAGAGGCGGGCGCGCAAGGCTCGGCTTGTTCCCTTCGCGTCCGGCGAGTTCCGTACGGCGGCGGTGCTCGTCGCCAGCCCGTCGTCGACCCGCGTGACACGCTTCCAAGCTCGCGCGCTTCCGTTTTCTTGCTGCTGTTGTTTCTCCGCCGCTTCTTCCATAGCCTGACACACCATCTTTACATTAAAGTAGGTAATTGACACACAACATCAACACAATACGAGAAGAAAGGTCGAAAATATGCATATATAGTGTGGTCAACCTTATTCGTTTCTATACCTGGTTGAAGTTCTTGGTGTCGACCACATGACGCGGCGCTAAATGTGCTTCGCCTTGACGACGCTCTCCACGGCGCGAAGCTCGGCGTCTACAGACCGGCGGGCGAGACCGCCACAGACACAGACACGAGTCACACAAAGCGCCAGATTACTTATCCGCCTCACACGATTGTTGCAGGGACCGTCATAGAGTGGCGCTGACCTCGGCGGGGCACGGCTTGGTACTCCTCGTGCAGGTGGTACTGGCCCGTGGGCGTCGCCATGGGCGTCAGCACCTTGGCGTCCCGGTACCTGGTGAACGTGAACGCCAGGTCGACGGCGAACGCGGCAGCCACGATGAACACGAACGTGACGGCGGCCGTGTGGCTGCCTCCACAGTCGTCGCCGCAGTCGGCGACCGGATCCATCGCCTCGAAGAGGATGCCAGTCGCTAGCAGCAGCGCCGCGAACAAGGCTTCCACTGCTCGCTCGATACCCAGCGCCAGCGGCGGCACGAGCTCGCACAGGTCCACGACCAGCAAGTGCCAGCCGCTGAAGACTGCGCTGGTGTACGCCGCAAGGAGAGCGAGCACGGCGGCGGTGACTGCGTCCGTGTCGACGAAGTAGCGCTTGAAGCCGAGCAGGACGTTGACGAGCACGATGACCGACCCTCCGCACTGCAGGAAGCGCACGCCGCGGCGCAGCTCGGCCAGGTCGGACGCGCACAGCTCGCTCGACAGCTGGCGCTCCGACGCCACCGTCTCGCGGACCGACGACGTCTGCAGCGTCGTGTACGCGCTGGTGCCGCGCGGATCTTGGCCGACAGGGGCAGCGGTGACGTCGACGATCGCGGCGGCCACCGCCGCCTTCTCGAGGCAGCCGGACGCGAGCGAGACGAAGAACAGCGCGGAAATGACGAACGCAAGCGCCGCGCCGGCTCGGAGCGCTCCGCAGTGCGTCCGGGCCGAGTCGCCGTCGCAGTCCCTGAACGCGTCGACCGAGACGAGCAGGACGCCGGCGGCCAGCGCGCAGACGGCGTGCAAGCCGTCGAGCACGCGCTGGCAGCCGCCGCTGGGCCGCCGCGCCGCCAGGTTCCACACGCCGAGCACCACGACGTGGTACAGCGCCCAGAGCGCCGCCGAGTAGAGCGCGAGCGCGGCCAGGAGCGCGGCCAGGCTCGCCAAGCGGCCGACAGGGCGGACGGAGACCGCCAGAGCGTCGCGTGGTCCGTCGCGGTAGCCGTAGAGCGTCGCGCACAGCGCGGCCGTCGCTCCGGACGCCTGGAGCGCGCGCAGGGCGAGCTGGCAGTGCGTCAGGGCCCGCGGAGTCGCCATGCTCGCAGTCGGTCGGTCACTCGGTCGGTCGGTCGGTCTGCAATGGAGATGGCTGCGTTGTTGGGGCGGGCGAGCAAATAAGAAAGTGACGCTCACGAAAATGGTGGACGCGGTAATAACCCTAGTTGCCGTTGAGGGAAAGGGGGAAAGAATGATATGCAAATACTGTTTATTGGCAATGTATGTGTTGTCAAAGATATAAAATAATAATGCTAGCTAAATAAATGAAATCAATTCAAGACAAAGTATCGCTTATCAAAGATTAACACAGCATCCCTATCCCTGATTATTGTTTGCTTTTTGCACCCATCGTAAAAGGTAACCGTTCAACCAGTTACCGTGTGCGATCGCGAAAAAAACCGGTTGAACCGCGGCTACTGCAAGGGCTGTTCACCCAACCAATGCATGCACCAACCGACGAAGCAGAGCTGGTTCCCCGGCTTGCGATAGAAACTGTTGCAGTGTGGAACGGTAGCGACAGAAAGCGCGCTGTCGGCGGCGGTTCAGAGCGGCGTCAGTTGCGATCTCGCCTGTCGTTCCGGCCGAAGCGGAAGTCGATGGAAAGGATAAGTTGTGTCTACTGTACAGTGTCCTTTCGCGTCGCTCTTTGCTCAACAACAGTCGCACACTGTTAACCCAAACTGGGTGTTGCTGCTGGCTGTCCATCGTGTGCCTTGTGCTGGGCGAGCCCGTTGATACTCTCGCAGATCAGGTGCAACTTCACTCGACCGTCGTGCTGGTATACACAAAGTGGTCGCTCTGACCATTTTCTGTTGACAAGATGTGTCCCGTGTTGTCCACCTTATCGAATCTGTCCACCAGTGCTGACAGTTCGATTCTCATTACATGAATGGTCCTCCCTTCTCGCTGCTATGCAGTGGCAAGTCCCCGCATCGACCACCCTCACTCATACGGTAGGTGCGCTTAATTAGACGCGGTTGGCGGCGTCCGAGTCGCCGTTGATCGTCGACTCGTTCTCGCGCGCGACGACACCTCCGTAGAAGAAGCTCAGCGCGAACGTGGCCACGTACGTGATGACAGCGATGAAGCTGAAGACGGCGCCGAGGCTCATCGACCCGCAGCGGAAGAGCGTCGCGGCGTGGTACAGCTCGAAGCTCTCGTTGGTGGCGCTGCAGTCCGACACGGCGGGCGAGGTCACGAACACGACACCGGCCACTAGCAGCAGGAGAGCAAGCACGCCGTCGACCACGCGCTCAACACTGAGGCTTGGGCGACGCGACAGCTTGAGGGCCTCCACAGCAAGCAGGTGCCACAGAGAGTAGACCATGCAAGTGTACGCCATGAGGATCACGAACGTCGCCTTCGGGCTCAGGTACTGGCCCGTGAAGTAGTGCTTGTAGCCGAGCACGGTCGACACGAGGGCGACGACAGAGCACACGAACTGGAGCGCGCGGCCACTGCGGCGAGCGAGACGGAGCGACGGACGGCTCTCCTCCACCTGGTCGATAGGCGACTTGGTCACGACAATCGGCGTGTTGGCGGCAGCGTACTGGCGAGAAGCCGACGGCTCCTCCTCAGCAGCCAAGTTCTTCGCGAGCGACGTGGAGACAACCGAGTCGCGAGCGAAGCTCCAGCCCAGCGTCACGAGGAACAGCGCGGCCGTGACGAAGGTGAACACAATGCCGGCGGTCATGTTGCCGCAGCGGAACAGGCCGGACCCATGGTACGTCTCGAACATGAGGTTGTACGACGCACACTCCTTGACAGCCGACGACGTGGCGTGGAGCGCTCCAGCGAGGATGAGGACGAGAACAAATGCCGCGTCGACGGCTCGCTGGAACCACACCTTGGGGGCACGCGGCGACAGCGTGCTCTGCAGCGGGCTGCCCAGCGCCACGACGTACCACAGTCCGCAGATCATGGCCGAGTAGTTGGCGATGGTGGACAGGATGGCAGCACCGCTGCTCAACTGACCGGCGTCGAACTCGATGTAGCCGAGTGACGTGAAGACCATGGCGACGACGGCGCTCACGACCTGGAGAGCGCGCACGCCCGAGCGGGCGGGGGATAGGAGGACCATGACGCGCTCGTTGCTCTTTTCCGAACGTTGTTGGTGGTGGGAGGCGAATTGAGGAGTGACCGAGTCGTTGGCAGTCGAAACTTTCGCAGTCTTTTCGACTCGAAAGGCGACTGACTGGCGGGTCGAGGACCGAGCACCGATGTCGGAGAGAAAAGGAGAAGACCACCGATTGCGTTTCTCATTCCAGCGATCTCGGATCTCGGACCAGTCCGCCCAGTTCTGGAACGAAGTGCCTCAGTCGCTCAACGCCCAAGACGCGTGCTTGTTTCGTCGCCATCCCACCTCTCTTCACTCACGATCCTAGGTGCCTCGTGCCTCAAACCAACCGGATCTTCATCCTGTGTCTCCGCTTTCACGCTGTCTTTCCTGTCGAAGCCCGCCGATCGAGAGAGGTGACGACCACCTCCAGCAAAGGCAATGCTGTACGCTCGTGATCGAAAGTCGTGATGGGTGGGTGGGTGAGTTCCACGTTTCTCTAGCGAGATAGCTCGAGAAGAGTTCCGATGTCCCTGCCTCCCGGTTGGTAGACGGCGCGTGGATCTTCGCCAAGAAACGCGGGTCAGCAACGCCAAACGAGCGCCGGATGCGCTGATTGGCGCGTGGCGCCAAGCGAGCGCTAAGGACGGATGGGGCATTGGCGTGTAATTTGGGTGGATGGGCGGCGACAGACATCCGCAGATGACATGACGGAGGGCTCACGGGCTTCCTTGAAGATCGCGTGCGCTATGCGGGGTTTCCAATGGAAATTCCATGCACTCACTACTAGGCTCAAAGCTCTTGCTTTGTGAAGCAGACTACATTGCCGTGGCGCTTCGATGAAGCCCGATGTGTAGGTGGCGCGTCCTCCACCACACAAACGCAGAACCGGGATCAGTAAGCGCCGCGCGGAATGGACGCGCAGGAAGCGCGCTAGACACGTGAGATCTGTGCGTATTTGACATGACGCCACGCACGCGGCACCAGTTCTTTAACAGCTAAAGTGTCGTCGCGAACCTCCAGACCAGGCTTTCGTATCTTCTTGACGGCCAGACGCAACACGGCTGCCTCGAAGCTCGATCATTGCCTCCAAATGATCGTCGGTGCGAGATACACGCGCTTGGAACGCGGAGAGGACTCACATGCGTCAGCTTCAGACTTAGACGAGGAGCACGCGATCCTCGATCACACACGCAACGGCGTTGCGGCAACACACGCGCCGAGACTTGATTTCTGCTTGCTGCTTCGAGCAGAACCGTCAGGAGACAGCGCACCGACGAGTGTCGTGAGCGTTCCCACGGAGCATAATCGCCCAGCTTCGCAGATTTCTCCCCAGTTTCTTCCCGCTGAGGCGGCAAGCCTCTTGGACAGCTATGGATCAGAATGCACCCGACGACCAGTGCAACGCGTTCAACCTTGCGGCATGTACATACACTTTTCGGAGTCTAGACCTCTGGACAGCCGGACATCACCATGATGTGCAATGAGTGCCGACTTGGAGAGATGATTCCGGTCATCAGACCGTCGCATCTCCTTGCGGAGATCGATTCGAGGTGCCCGCTCGACCCGCCGCGAGCACGTGGCGACGCCCAATGAGGGGCGAGCATCAACGCAAAGAGTTCGAGCGGCGCCGAGCGTTCGTGACTTGTGGATAATCTAATATCGCATGACCACTTCGCTCTGCTTAACATGCATCCCGCGTTCCCTATGTGGCTAGAGATGGAATTGCATGGGACGCATATCGGAGCATCCAGCTCGCATCTCATCGCCCCAACACTGTTTGGGTCAACAGAAGAATTCGACGACGGTGCTGCATCGCTTTCCAATTGGAGCGCCGCTCAAACTCAAGGAGGAGCTGGGTAAGCAGCAACGGCAATCGAAGAGGGTGAGTGGCGAGAGGTGCAGTGCCGCCGCCTCCTCTTCAACCTCGCCATGTGTTCGTCAACAAGGTCCGATTTCTATGAAATTTTGTATGACCCCAGATTAAAATGGGCTCATACCCAGATCAAGTGATACAATGGGCTCAAGTGTGGGATTCGGCTGAACGTTGCCGCTGGCCAATGAAATGCGCCGAGACGGCTCCAAGCGCGTGCCTGCGCCACGCACGCCACGCATCTTGTCGTAGACCATGCAAGCGCAGCTCAGACCTACGGACAGTAGAGCGTGGGCAGTCGCTGTCCCAGACGGAGCTTTGCCCGGTCGCGGTCTACGGGGATGGTGCGACCTCTCTTCGCTCTCCCTACTGCACAGCACTGACCGACAGATACCACCTCTTCGCGTCAGTCGCTATGTGACGGATGCTATGGGCTGGCCCTGCTGAGGCATGTGCGAGTGCTGGTAACGGCGCTGCGCGAGATGGTCTCCATGGTCCTCATTTCTCAATTCACCCGACAGCACTCGAGGAGCTGACAGCCATGAAGACCTTCGCCGCGCTCACCACTGCCACTGCTGCTGTCTTCGCCGTGCTTGCGGCTGCGGAGGACTGCGACTACGCGGTCGTCGGTCCCTCGCTGCACACGCTCGGCGACCCGATCACGGACTGCATGAGCTCCAGCGGGTACAACATCGCCGACTACACGGCGACGGCGACCGAGGAGCAGAAGGAGGCGGTGTGCTCGGGCTGTACGTCGCTCATTGACGCGCTCAACGACCTGACCTGGCCCGACTGCACGATGGAACTGGGTGGCGTCAACCAGACGCTGACGGCGTACTTCGCCGGCATCATCGGCGACTGCAGCACCGCTGGCAGCCAGTACAAGAGCAGCGACGCCGTTGCGACCACGACGACCGCGACGGACAGCAGCTCGTCGGCCGCCGGGTCCTCTCCGGTGGTCGGCTCGTCGACGGGTGAGACGGTCGAGACGCCCGAGCCGTCGACTTCGAGCGCGAGCTCCGGATCGACGGCGTCGACGACGGACGGCGCAGTGACCGTGACGGTGAGCGCTGTAGCGCTTGTTGCGAGCGTCATGGCTGCGGTGGCTCTCTAACTCGATCCACCGTGCGTCGCTATGAACCCGATGGAGAGGACGCATGGCGCAAGACGTAGCCCACGCGCATAGAATCTTGGCATCTAGCGCCAGTCTCTACCATACAACTATATGTTCGATGTCGCTTTCGACGCTGCTGTTGCTGTTCGACGTGCCCTACGAGCGCATGCTTCCTCCCTGTTGACGGAATCGGAAGGGTGGGGTTGTTGAGGATGCGAGACACCACTGGAACGCTCGCTAGAGATCATCAGACATGAGTCAGCAGGCACGCCCTCGTATGCGTCGTGTATGCTCCCAATACCGGTTTTAGTATCGGTACGGACCGATGATTGGTGTGTCCCACAGTAAAAGGCAACTTGCTGAGGAATGTAGGTCGCCGAACATTGTCGATTGCGATCTTCAATCAGTACTTTTGGAACCTTCTAGGTTAGTACAGGACGAGCGGACAAGGCAAGACGTTTGAAGCATCAACACGATCACTTCCCATTCTGGACTGCATCGGTCACATCCAACACCGTCAAGTTAGACGTCGGCATTTGATTTGGTAAATCGCTTTTTTATCCATGGCTTCACGTCACTATTCAGCGACCAGTGACATGAAGCCTTACCTTACAAAAAGCGTCCGTGAAGAATGACGCTGCGGATCGCTGACCATCGACGTACCCGGACACGGGGAACGCGTCTGAGCGGCTCGGACACGTTACAATAGCCTCTGGCACCTCGTGGGGGACGCGCCAGAGGACGAGGCCGACGACTCGCATTGCAGACTGCTCTTGAGCGCTGAGGGCATCTGCAACGAGCTCTGCGCGTACTCGTGGCCACTGGTACGCCTGGCACACACCGGACATACCGTGCGGCAGCTTTGGTGCCTGCACCGCGTGCTGGACGCTGCGGTTGCGGTGTCGAAGATCGACTAGCCTCACGATCTGGCGGAGTGGGAGGTCGCACTGGACTTGGACCGCCGGACACGCATCGATAGATTGAGCGAAATGGTTCCGACGGTTGAAGCCGCGAATGCCACGAATGCCTGCAAGGACGAGTGGAGTGATGCCTTTTTGGAGGGTTGTTTACGAGTAAAACACGATTACTAGGTTGTCATCCCTACAGGCACCACTCGCACGCACATACCGTCCTTAATGGGGAGCGTGACAGAGTGGACATATGCGACGTTCTGGTCAGGAGCGAGCTCCAGGTAAATTTTGCTATGCATCTTCGCGACGACCGTCTTCATTTGCATCATGACCAGATTCATACTAAGACACATGCGCGGACCAGCCAGGAACAAGTTGGACTTGTAGCTCGACACTGACAGCAGCTTGTCCGGTTCTGTCGGGTCAAACTGTAATGGGCCATTCAACAGTCCCATTACATGGCGATATCCAATTATGGATTAGTGTTCGCCACTAATTGTTTTGGATCGCCGGGTGTCGTAAACATGATGTCCGACCCATGTTTACGCACCAACGCTCACGGTAGTG
>JAADXX010000152.1:0-44409 GCA_023338025.1 Phytopythium oedochilum | reverse complement strand
GCGCATGATGGTCGTGCTGTTGGTCGCCTTGATGCTGCATCACGAGGTCAGAGATAGATAGATAGATAGATAGATAGCGACGACCGCCGCCATCGTGTTCTACCTGTTGCCGATCTCGTCCATGAGGTTCTGGCGGCCGGTCGTCGGAATGTTTGCGCATCGTTCCGTCATTCATCTCTAATATTATACCCTAATGCGTGTCGAATTGGGGGTGCGAGACTGTACTCCGATCGCGCATCCGTCTGTTGCGCCATCAGTGGTGTTGGCTCCAACTCCACGACTCCGACGACGTTGTCGTCCCCATAAAGGGAATTTACTGTGAGTCTACGGTGCTGTTGCGAGGCCGGTGTGTCCGGTGCTACTTGGCCTGATGCTTAGGCGTTCATGGCTAAGTTGGCGAGGTAGTCAGCCGCGCTGTTGCCTGATCTGCGGACATGTGTATTGCTGCGTACGCGCCGAGTAGCGGCATAACTCGCTACTTGGCTGCAACTGTAGAGCTGGTACTTGGGGAACTCGGAACGATCGGAAAGCCTGTATGAGCAACTGACTGCCACCCCTCACTTCGAGCGCGTTGAACTATCGCTGGAAAGCACCTGTGACTCAGAAGATCCTTTGTGCTCAAGGCCTGCCTGCGATCCCGCCGCCTGTGGACAGCTTGGCATACTCGTAGCCAGCTGCGATCATCTTCCAGGAGCGGGAAGAGGCGTTGTGCTCGAATACACACCAACCTGCTCCGCCTGGGCAGTTGTGCCCTCCCCCTCCACCCGTCAAAATGAAGTCGTAGCCGGCACACCTCACTCGCACCTGTTATTGCCAAGAGTTCATTTTCCTCATTTGTGATTGCGCTGCTGTGGTGGTCACTGTTCTCGCTGCTTGGATACGAGACCTTGAGAATACTAGCCGCCGAAATGGAGATTCGTGAGCCGAGGTGGTAAGTCCGTCATGTTGCGCATCTTTCCCTGTTCTCCCTCGACGACGATGCCCGTCTACCTACCAAAACAGGACGCATCGCCAACATGTGCAGCAACCACCGTGCGTTATCACAAACGTTATCCAATCTACGCGAGGCCAAGCGTGCGCAGCTGCTTGGCGATCTGCGTCAGCACCACCGCCAGGCGGCTGCCGCCAGTCGCGATACGAACCTTCGACAGCTTTGCAGCCATTTCTAGGTACTCCTCTGACGGACACGCGACCTTCCCCGTGCTCGCACTCACGTTCAGGTCCAGGTTCGCGTACACCGCCGGGTACGTGTACGAGTACGTGTCCAGCACCACCTCGCGCAGGACCGAGTCCGTCACCATCTCGGTCACAAACTGGGAGTACGTGAGGTTCTCGTACTTGGAGAAGTCGAGCGGGTCCTCGATCGACGGCAGCCACGAGACGAGCTCCGTGGCATTGCTCACGAGGTCGCCGCGGAACGACTCAATGCTGGGGGCCCAGTTGTTCATACTGAACTCGCCTCCAGCCGAGTCCCAGAGCGCGTGCAGGTTGGAGAATCCGCAAGGCGACGCGAACGTGTACGAGTTGCCACCGCCGTCACCCTTCGGGAAGTCAGCGCTGACACCTGCGACCGCGTGAAGAGGCTGGTGCAGGTCGCCGAAGACGTGGATGAAGTTGCGGATCATGAGGTTCGCAGCCCAGTTGGACTTGGTAGTCCTGAATGACCGCATGGTGCCCTCGATGACGGCCACAGCGTCGCCACCGAGCGACTTGTCGAAGAGCGCCATTGTCGGCTGGTTTCCCTCGCCCGTGACGTTGATCGGCAGGTCGATGTAGTGCCAGTCGCTCATAGCCGTGAACGAGGGCGACAGCGGAGACATGCAGAAGGAGCTCACCGACGTGCACTTGATGAGATCCGGCCAGATCGCAGCCGTGGTGATCTCGCTGGTGTTGGGGAACTCGTCGTCCCACTTGGACAGCACCTGCTCAATCGTCTCGACGTCGCTCTCGTGCATGAGAAGCGTGGCGACCTGACCGACCATCATGTGCCCGTTGTCCCACCAGGCGAGCGCTCCGGGGAGAGTCGCGGCGGTGGCGACGAGAGCCGTGGACGTAGCGGCGAAGACCTTCATCTTGTGGTTGATCTGATCGTCGCGTGGCGAGATGAAGAGTGAGATAGACCGGCAAAGGGTCTTTGAAGCTGCTGACACGGCGCTCGGTGCGGCTGGCTGGTAGCATTTGATGACTGTGAGTCTCTGTTGGAGATGTAGATGAATTCCTTCAAGCGCAAGTGGATCAGCAACGGGCACGAGTAGACGAACACATCACGAATTCGGTCAGTTGCGCCTGGTTTTGCTCTCTAATCAGATTCGTGCTGAATGCATAGAGCCGGAGCGATGACATTAATCCCTCCATAATTGGATGAGCGTGATTATAATACTTTTCTCATTCAGCTGATTACCCACGAACATACTTACAATGATACCTTTATAAACAGGATTATCACACAATATGGTATCCGTCATTAGCTTGCATTGCGCATCTCTCCGTTTCCACGCAAACCGCTGCTTGCACACCGGCTAGCCCGGTGATTGGCATCGCAAACCAAAACCAGCAAATGAACGGATTCCAAGCCGTGACCACGACGCGGTCACGAATTGCTGTCGCCCGCGCAGACATCGGCAAGTCAGGCGTGACATACAGCGAGAGACGGACAGACACTTTGTTTCCTCCCCCCGCTAAATGCGCTGCTTTATCGCGTGCATTCACAGCTCAAGCTCCTTCCTGCATGCGAACCTCGCATATCTCCCGACGAGTGTGCTTCAACTCATTTCTCTCGTTCATGGCGCTTCTTAGCAAAGCAAAGCATACAATTTGGGACTAGCGCGCTTGTCACTGAATCTACGCAAATGACTTCATGGTGGCTTCGATGACGGACACGGCGTCGCCACCGAACGACTCGTTCCGTGTTGGGGAAGTCGCCGTCCCACTTGGACAGCACCTGCTCAATCGTCTCGACGTCGCTCTCGTGCATGAGAAGCGTGGCGACCTGGCCGACCATCATGCGGCCATTGTCCCCCCAGGCAAGCGCTTCGGGGAGAGTCGCGGTGATGGCGACGAGAGCCGTGGACGTAGCGGCGATGACCTTTATCTTGCAGTACCGAATGCTCGGTCTCGTGGTAAATTCGACATGTGCCGGAAGCCAGGACCTGCTTGAGGTCAGATTCTATCGCTGAGCCGGGTCTTACTCCTCTGCGCTCACATGTCGACTGGCGAGTCGTAGTTATCAGATTATCTGGCTCGACTCCTAACCGAGCATATCCTTTCGTCTGCTAACCTCTGAATGGGTCAACACGCAGTCACGAAGATTCGACAGCCGCATCCAGCCATTCGTTGCCGTATTTCGCATTCAGCCCAGCGAAAGCTCTAAGCAAAGGTGCATTGTTCGGTCATGTAGGACTCCTATACGAAGCACTTTCGTCACTTCCTGCTCTTTCTCCCGGGCACAGTCTTCATGCGGACTGGCTGAAGCTTCGGGTTCATCTGCATCGCTCCGACAGTTTGTGCAGCCTTCTTCTGCAGGTCTGAGATGGACATGGGCCGGTCGTCTTCGTCGTCGTCGCTGGCCGACGGACCACAATCGTCCTCCGCGATCGTGGAGCTCCCTCCCACAGGGGCCGACGTCAAGAAGGACTTCAATGGAGAACTGGTCTGGTTCGTCTCCGGTCCAGCAGTCAAGCTCGATGCGTCATTATTGCTGGTACTGGCGTTCGCAGAGGCAGGAAACTCGGGCAGAGCCGAACGCGCAGCAGTGATAGATCGCATCGGATCACTGGGCTTCAAGTTTGCACCAAGCGTGGCTCGTCCTGACTCGGACGGATTCTTATGCTGCAGTCGGCGAGAGAACTGCTCGATGATCTCGTTGCTGCGCTGTTCGATGATCTGCAACAGCACATTCACACCACGACGTATTCGTCAGCACCTATAACTCTTCAGCGGACACCTACTATTCACCGTCCCACCGCCAAAAACTGCAGGATATTGCCTTCGGTAATACCATGAGCCGCGAGCAAGTCGTTCATCGAGTTAATCCGAGCCTGCAGAGAGTATTAGAACGCATGCCACATGAGTCATTCCTGGTTCAAAACACTCCAAGTGGGTGACTGTAACGTGTACCATCATCGCCATCTGATCATCAGACTGCTTGCGCGCACGCTTGGACGACGCATCCACGCTGTTGCTCGCATTGTTGGTGACAACTGGCTGCGGTCATTGCGCAGCTGCGGTCAGTCACCTCGCTCGCGTCGGTAATAACCCAAATGTCCAATAACTCCGTACCGGCATGACATCGTTGCAGCCAAGCGAGTTGTAAAGCCTGTCGACCGCTCTCGCAATTGGTTGGAACTCGCGCGACGCCGCTGCTCGTAAGCGCTCCAACTCAGAGTTTTCCTTGAGGATTCTGCATGAGCAGCCCAACCGCAGGTTTTAATCGATCAGGAATACGTCCATGCAAGAGGACAGGATCGTACTTCTGTCGGGTCTCAACCAGGCCGTCGATCATGCGCTTCCGACCATTGTTGCTCCCATCCTTGATATCCCGTGAAATTCTAAAACACAAGAGTGTCAGCACGTGCATCTTCAAATGGACCAAGCAGTCTGGGAGCGTACTGTTGTATCTCCTGCTCCAGCTGCCTTTTCTCTTCTTCGAGCTGCTCAGCCTCGTTGTTAATGCTCTGAACGTATCGGAACATGGCGAAATTTTCTTCCTCCTTCTTCTGGTATGCGGAGACTAAGTGGTGGTAATCGTTCACCTCCATCTGCTCTTGCAGCGCCGCAAAGGTGGTCTCGAATTCCTGTAGTCGCTCGTTGATTGATGCGATCTTTTGCGTGTCCTCTTGGAGCTGATGTGGCACGGCCATGATCAACCAAACAGAGCGTTCATGTGAGATGAGCGACATTGTTGGCCGAGAGGAAAAAGCCCGCACCGTGATGTCAAGCTGCTGGAGACTCCTTTTAAGCTGCTGCTCCTCGTCAAACTTCATGTTGCCTCGCATGAAGTCGTCCGATAGATCGAGTGGGTCTTGCTCCAGAATCTGCTTTCGGTACGCCTCCGCGTTCTCTTTCTCGCGCTTAATTATGGCGGCCAGGCTGCCGAACACCTCGTCGAAGGCGTCTTGCTCGTTCATATTGTTAGCACTCAGCGAGTAGGCCTGGGCTAGAATCTACGCTCGGCACGAAGTATTAGCCAGAACTGTTGCACACGTGCTCTCCAACACAGTACATACCCGGTCACGCTCGGCGACAATGTGTGTGGACTGTCGAAACGCCTCCTGCATCTGCTTTTGAATCTCACGGAGCTTGCGCTGGTTCTTCTCGAAAATTGCTTGACTGGTCACGCGGGTGGCACGCAGCTCATCGACTCGTTGGCGCAGCTCGGCGTTGAGCGCAACCATCTTGCTCTCTCTCGTCTTGCACGCCGACAGTCTGTTCTCGAGCTTCATGAGTTCTCGCTGCTCGTCCGCCATTCTCGCGCGAACAGCGTTGGCCCCGCCGCCGCGTTGGTCGCCTTCTCCGCGCTTCTGCCGGAGCTCTTTAAGCTCGTCATGGACCTTTTTCCATTGGTCGTCGAGCTGGCGGAGGCGGTGCTTCTGCTCGACGAGTAGTCGCGCGTACTTGTCTCCCTGCACCTGCAGATTGAACAACTGCTCGCTTTGTGCGCGCGCATTCGACTTCGCCATGGGAAACCAAGCCCAAGCCGAGTCGACAAACCGCTCTGCGTGTGTGTGCAAACTGTTCGAGCGCTGAAGGAGTCAAGCAAGACGCGGTTGCGAGAACGCATGCTATTTTTGAGATGGCAACAGTATCAGAGTCTGCGTCCACTCACGCTCTCAACGGCGAGGCAGTACGCACCGTTTTCGGCGGATCCGAGGCGAAGGGGCACAAGACTTCGGTATCACTGCTGCGGATCTCGCCATGGTGGCGAGCGGTCTCCGCATCCGCCTCATCGAGCCGGCGGTGGGCGTGGTCACGGGTGGGTCGACGCTGGTAATCCATGGGCGGGGCTTCCGACCGCAGCCGCACTCGCTGTTGGTGCGGTTCCGTCTCATGGAAGCCGCCGATAGCGGTGCGGCAGCCGCGAAGGTGGATGTGAGCGGCAAGTTTCTGCTCGAGTCACAGCTCGAAGTGACCGTGCCGTCGTTCGAGAATGAGGTCAAGCAGATTGTTGCTAGCAGAACCAACCTAGCGCAGTCGTCGGCGACGATCACTTCTGCGCCGCAGATCGTTCGGGTGGCTGTGGAGGTGATTCTCGACTCAATCCAGACGTCCAATGCTTTGGACTATTGCCTGCACCAATCCCTGTCAATCCGCAAGATCTCGCCTCAGCACGTGTTGATGGCACCCCCAACAACCATTACGCTGACGTTAAACATCCTTAAGCTGCCCTCGCGTCTCGCCACTTCGGCACGAGAGCAGTCGTTGGCAGAGATCACGTCTCTTCCCGTATTTGTTCGCGTGAAACACAAAGCCGAGAGGACAGGCATCCTCTCGGAGCAAACAAGACCTGGGAGGTGGAGCGTCTCTTCCCAGGGCGTATTTGAAGTCGAGTTCGACGCCGTGATGCTCGGATACGGCGTTGCGTCGGTCGAAGTGACACTTAACCGTGCTCAGTTCTTCCGAGGCGTTGACAAGCTGCCTGAATCGTTCGGGTACCAAGTGAATCGTGATGCATTGCTAGAGAGTATTGATCCGTGCACAATCGACGTGACCAGCGGCCGAGCGACAGATCTACGCATATTTGGGACCGGATTCATCGATACAGGTGACTTGGTTGTGGCACTAGCGCAACGAGAACTGGCGATGGCTACAGCGACTGGATCAACAGAGGGGAGTTCGCTAAGTGCACAACCAATCGTGACAGTTGCGCAACTGAATGCGACGTTTGTCAGCCACAAGGAAATCCACTGCAGTGTGCAAGCCAACATGCCGTTTGGACTGACGACGATCTGCGTTTCTCCGAACGGCGGGAAACAGTTCGGCAATACGACCGTCCTCGCATTGCTATATCGCCATCGCCCTCTAGAGGAAATTTCTCCTGCAAATGGAAGTTTGAATGGCAACACGGTGGTTCACATTTACCATCCCAGTCTACAACTAGAACTTGTTGACGCGATGTCCCAAGTTCAGAACTTGGTTCCTCCACGAAGAGTTCGCCTGCGATTTCAAGCGCTCCATGATGATGGAACGCCCATCGTCGGGTTATGCAAGATCATAAATGCGCATAACTTCATTGCGCGCGGAGATCACGGCCTCAACTCGTCGGATCGCAGTGCGGTTGTATGCCGAACGCCTTCGTTTCTCGACGAGATGAAATCTCTTCAGAGCGACGGACGGACGGTTCGATTTGATCATGACGGTGACGTTCCACTACGAGTCAAGCGATTCAATGTGTCAATTGCACTAGGGTCTGACGTATTCAGTGGCGCTCTCTCCTTCGCGTATTACTTTCCGCCAACCATCCGATCCGTCACTCGACACCACGGCCCAGCAACGGGTGGTACATCGATCGTCATTCGAATGAAGTACAAGATTCCGCGCCAGCTCCCGCTCCTCGTCAGGTTCCTCTCGTTGCGCACCAACAAATCTCAAGTCGTTTCTGCAGAACGCTTTGCTGAGGGTAGCACTGAGGCTAAACCCTTAGGGACCCAGGGCTTTGGCGTTGAAGAGACTCCCGCAGATATCACAAAGAGTGACGATGATCCCGAGTGCTTAATCTGCTGCGAGACACCTAGTTGGACTTTGACGGAGGATCTCCCGCATTTGACCAAGATCCAGGTATCATATGATGGCGGAGTAGAATTCTTTCCACTTGACGGGTCAGAGCAGCTAATGTCTCCACGAACAACCAGGATGGCCGACAGCCTAGCGCTCAAGAATGCAATCGCTCGGGACTGGTCGTATCTCTACTTCCTGTTTTACAAAACCCCATCATTCAATGCCGTGCTTCCGATGTCTGCGGATATCCAAGGAGGCAGCTCGATTCGGATCATGGGCGAAAACATTATTGACCACGGAGCTCAAGTCACAGTGGTGTTCCACTCGCCTAGGATGAGCCGCAAAGTACTCGGATTTATCGAAAAGGGCGAGGTCCGGTGCTGTGCTCCACCATTCGACGTGGGACCAGTCGCAGTATACGTCTCGTTCAACTCGGAGCAGTACACCAAGTGCAGCTTCAAGGACCCGGAGTCGAACCAAGCGGTCGACTTTGTGTTCTACAGTTCACCTTCTATCCGATCCATCAGCCCGTTGTGTGCGAGTGTGTCTAAATCAAGCGTGATAAGCATTTTCGGTGTCAATCTCATTGAGACTGGCCGCATCAAGGTGCGCATTGCTTTCGCCACTCCTCACGGTAAATTCATACACAAGGATGTTCCTGGCAAAGCCCGTGACGGCGTCATAACGGCAGCATCGCCAACCTTCTCCAGCGAGTTTGCAAACACTAGCGCAGTCGTCGACGTGGCTCTCAATGGAAATGACTTTACGGGGACTACAACGACGCTGCACTACTTTTCATCGTACCAGATCCAGCGTATTGAGCCGCGGATTGGAGCAGCCGAAATTCCCATTGCTGTTTCACTTCAAATTTCCCCATCAATCGTGACCGACCGTGTCGTCGTCTGTCTTCGATTGAAACTGAAAACCTCCGCAAAGGAAGCTACTTTTGGGCCTGTTGAAGTAGCGAAGTGGGCATCAGATCGCGTAACATTCACCCTACCTGCGCTTGTAACGTTCGCTGAAACAGTAGATGCGATCCTGAATGTCTTCGTCGACGTCTCATTCGACGGCGTCAGCTTTCACACGGTTGGCGACCTTTTAACCCACTACAAGGTCTACAACATGCCGCACCTGACATCGATGTCGCCGCTATATGGCCTCTTCAATCAAGATACCGAAATCATGGCACGTGGCGCATGCCTCCAGCTTGGAGATACAGTCAAGATTTCTCTGTTTTTGCAGAATGCGTTGAATGAGTCGTCGAGCTCTCAGGTGGCAGCTCGGACTCAGATACCAGTGGCAGTGATCGTTGGCGAAGCGAACGTGAAGCGGCAAACACTAATGTGGAGATGCCCTCGTCTTGCGCACGTGTGCTCCTCGACTTGGACAGGGATCCGCAGTGCAGGCCGTATGGTTCTCGACGAGTATTTGACAATGCAGATCAGCGTCGTGGATGGGCAAGCGATGACACTCCCCTTTAAGTTCCGTTACTATCGAACGCCGACGCTGGTGGCGATGGACCCGTGTATTGGCTATACCTGCAGCGGCTCGGTGATTTCGTTTGAATTTAAAGAGTCGATCGAAACGCCTACGGTCGATTTCCGCTTCGGGCAAAGCGAGCCATCGGGCGGCCGCCTCCGAGAAGGCCGATTCATCGAATGCTTTTCCCCCGAGGTGGAGAAGGGTGTCCACGAGATTTCGGTCTCATTTAACGAACAGCACTTCGAGACACTTTGCATGACGGTAGATATGGGCTCAGAAGATAACGACGAGGAGGACGTGGATGGTGGAGATCGATTCGACACAGATACAGACGTACCGTCAGACGAAGAAGGGCGTGTTGATTCAGGGCTTGATACTGTCCCTTCCACGATATCGAGAGCCGTCACTTTTGAAGCATTTCCCCTGCCGGTCTTTATGGTTCCAAGGAACAGCGACCGGCTTTGCGGCTTCGGTCCGCTTGGTGGTGGTGCAAATGTTTTAATCAAAGGTCTCGGGTTCGTCCCGGGGACACGAATTTACGTCCGCTTCTGCTCGCCCTATCGTGACGGCTTAGGCGAGGGTTCATCCGACGTTGTTGTCAAGGCTGCAGTGGTTGATGCGCAAACAATTCAGTGCAGTGCTCCGCCATCACTACGAGCAGGTCGCGTCGGTCTGCACGTATCTTATAATCTCCAGCAGTTCATTGACTCGACGTGCTTCTTCGATTATCATTGTGCGACGGCCTTCGAAGGAAGCGGGACGCTCTGCGGCCCCGTATCTGGCAAGACTCCTGTGAGCCTAGTCGTGCAAAGCGAAAATGGGTTACCCGTCAACAAGGCGCTGATTGAGTGCTCCATTCGGTTTAGTGGGAGAAATGGGACGCACTCCATCGACGTGCCTGCCGCATTTAACCCAGAGTCGCTAACGATTAGTTGTGTGGCGCCTGCATGGCCATCAAATGAGCTAGTGAGTCTTCTGGTTACGTTGACAAGTGGGCCATTCGAGCAGTTTGTCGACTCGCACGTGCAATACCTATTTTACGATCCACCCGAGGGGGTGATTCGAATTGAGCCGTGTGCGGGTCCTATCTCTGGAGGCACCAACGTGCTCGCTTGGTGTGGCAAGCTTGTCGACACGGGCGAAATCATGATCTGTATCACACTGAATCACGTAAACCCAGGCATGGAGGAACGGGGTGATATAGAAAACGCTGATGGCGCCAATCTGGGATCTGGAAAAGACTACAAGTCGATATTGGTCAAAGGTACCATCATTGGCGATGCAGTGAGCTTTGTGACGCCTCCAGTCGATGCCGGTTGCACTGCATTTTTGAATATCTCGCTCAACGGTATCAACTACACCGCGATTCAACAGAGTCAAAGCCTAAAGTACGTTTACTACGTGAACCCGGTCATTCGGCGTGTGTTTCCATTATGGTACTCGGCGGAGGCACCTAGTGATGTGCGCGTGAGTGGCGAGAATATCCACGACTATGGGTGTCGAGTGCTTATCCGGCTTGTACGACAGTCAAGCGATTCGGCGGACAGCTCACCCAGCTCGATTGTTGCTGACGGACGACTAATCCGCGATCCTGTAGATGTCAATTCCTCGCTTCAGGTTGAAGCCAGCATTCCTGTGATAGCTTCCGGCTTCTACGAAGTCGAAGTTAGTCTAAACGGGCAACAGTTCTCCAACTCGCATTACATGAGTGCACACTACGGCAATTTTAGTGGAGTAGTGTGCACGTCGCTACTCCCCCTTCGAGTGTTCGCAGCGCCATTCTTTTTGGCAACGTCGACCGGCCCGGCAGCCGGTGGATCCACTGTTGTACTTTTCTTTGCCAAGAAATTGCTCAAGCTCTTTGCAAAGGAGACAAAGTGTTCTGTGCAGTTCACCCCGCTCCGTCCGTCTGGCGAAACGCCGCTCCCGTTGGGTCTAAGCGCGAGCTCCAGAAACTCCACATCGTTAGTACTGGATCCTGTTACGGTACAAGCGGAAATTGACCACCCAAACAGCAGAGCAACGTGTCGAGCCCCACTGCTTCGTGTCGCCTGCGTTGCTGCCGTGGATATTCTTCTACCGGCATCTTCAGACAACAGGGCAAGCGTGTCCCAGATGTTCAACTCCAAGGAAAAGGAGAAGTACTACTCATATGAGTCGCCGACAATCACCGAGATATTCCCCAGCTGCGGACCTGTATCTGGCAACACGTGGCTTGTGATCGAAGCGACAAATGTAATCGACACCGGGCAAATCTTCGTTCGTTTCCGATCGACAACAAACGAGCGCGAGTGCGCTATTATCCCTGGTACCTACAGTAGGCGTTTTCCTGACGGATCGCTGAGTTGTTCTCCACTGATTGTGTGTCGAACACCCGAAGTAGAGTTCGTTGACAAGGTGATTGTTGACCCGGGCACGACACCTTTAAATGGTGCAGCGGCTCCTGTGCAAACCAGTGCTTCCTCCGGTACTGCTGGATCTCTTACACGCCGATCGAAAGAGTTGGCAGTCGGCAAGGCAAGAGCGCAAATGTTCCAGACCATGGCGGGGCAAAGTGTAAATGCCAGGTCAATGGGCATTAAGGATGGAGGTGCAAAGTTCAAGTCCGTCAACACCCTTCGGCTTACTCATGCGCAGTCCAAAACTGGCAGTGCAAGCGCCACCAATTCTGTTCTCGACTTGGCACTTGGAGCGACAGTGCTTGTGGACTTTACTCTCAATGCAGGTGAGCAGTTCATTGCACACAGCGTCAAGTTTTATTACTACGGACAACTAGACGCGTCCGAGATTAAGTGGTCACCTCGACACTTACCCACGAAATCGTTGAGTCGTGCGTCCGCCCAGGCCAGATCCCTCACTGTTCAGCTACCTAAGGCATTTCGCCTGAATGATTTTCCCGACCGAATATGCTTTCGCTTCGATGGAAATCCTCAGCCAGTACTATCAAAACGTCGAGGGTCAAGCATCATTCTTCATGAAACCAGCGCAACCAGGGAGCTGCTTATGTTGGACGCCCCAAAGCTGAGAAGTCAAGCGACAGCTCGGCGAAGAAGCACGATCAGTCGGAACAGTAGCATGTCGGCGTCTTCGACATCTCTATTGTCGATGTCCACCCCGCCAAATTCCTTGCTATCAGCACCAACACCACCGAGTCTTCCCCGTTCAAAGCAGTTGGAGACCTATCCATTGGCACCCTCCCGAACGACAACGACAAATTCTCCGGCCCCTTTCATCGCAGGAAAAGCGATTGGCACCAATGAGGTTTCGTGTCCCGTCCCAGATTTCTCGACAGATGGCCCCGTGAAAGTGTTTATTTCTCTCAACGCGCAGCAGTTTGTGTGTCTGGGTGATCTTCATTTTCACAGCCCAATTGCGATTGCTGAAGACGAGCATTTCCGATTCTGCTCCAGTGTTGGCGGCAACCGCTTTACCGTGTGCAGTTCTGTGTCAAGCGTTCTCCGGTATGTTTCTCCTGAAAATGTGACGAATGAAGTTAACCGCAGCAAAGAGGAGTTCGCCAACGTGTTTATGAAGCCGAGCAAGACTCTGCAGCATTCTTTGCTAGAGATCCCGCGTGAACACCTCAATGATAGCAACCCCGAGCAATGCGATGATTCCATCACTACCGAGCTTTTCACAGGTGTTCGTTGGAAAAAGCGCGTATTCTGCGCCTTCCACGTGGTTTTAGTGCCACCTAATCCATCTGTGCTGTTGAAAGTGAGTGTGAAGGCAACTCGGCCGGACAGCGTAGAAGACATGGGGAATCAGACGCCTGATTCAAACGGATGTTGCGTCTTTGAAGTGACAGACTGGGTTAGCGATATGGCTCTTCGTGCCGAACTAGCTCCAGAGGAAGGCTATTGCCCATACTCGTATATTGCTCGCCGCGATCTCATCGTCCAAAGCGAGTGGTCGACAACGTCATCACGGTTTCCTATCATTCTGGTGCAGCGCCTCACTATTGACCGCGCTGGAGTGGCTTTGTTCGCCCCGGCTGGTTCAGCTTCGCCCAAGCTCCATTTCCGTACTGGAGATGGCGGAACATTGCGTCAAAAAGCAGCCCCGAACGTCTTGAGTGTTCATGGCGGAATGATTGAGTACGCTGAGGTTACTTTGGAAGCTCTGTCAAGTGAAAGATCGCCCAACTGCTACGTGTGTGTGGAGTACCCAGAAACCCCTACTAACTCTAGTGGTGGCGGCAACGATCAAACCACAGTGAATGAGACAACTCCAGCGCTAAATCAGATTTTGATCAGCTATCAAGGCGGCATTTGCACCGGACTAGTCGGTGAAGCGCGGGGCACTGGAGTATGGGCAGTGGCTGGCGTACAAATTGATACTGGTGTTTTGGGCTCGCTTGCAGTCACACCAATCGATTCTATGCTCAGTCCTGGAGAAGATGTAGAAGGGCTGGGATCCTTGCGGGCGAATGCTGACGCTGTCCTTTCACGAAGGAGATCAGAACAGTCTGCAGTTGAATTTTCCAACATTCCTATCCGGATCCACTTCAGCCCAGCCGATTCCAGTGTCAACCTCTCGGCGTCGGCCTCAGCAAAGCTTGTTCTAGGCGGTGAAACAGATACCCGTGAGTTTTTTAAATCGACCGTGGGTAATGTTGAAGTCAAGGTAGAATGCTCTATGCCTTCCCTTCCTTTCAGCGGTCCAACCAATGTCATGGTGTCATTCGGAGGCGTCATGTTTTCGAACTTTATCTGCATCCACTGCTATGACCCGCGAGCTTGGACCATCTTGGCAGTTTATCCTGCTTGCGGGCTGCTGAGGAAACCGGTCACTATTCGCATCAAGGGCGAAAACTTCGTTGAAACGAACAAGATACTCGTACGCTTCGCTGACGAGAGGAGATATTTTACGGTGACAGGAAGTCTTGCAAGAAGTCATTTGCTCATTTTGCGGATTGCGGCAGTGAAAAATCTCCGCGCACTGCTGGGGTCGCTGCCAAATGGCGTAGCGCCCAACGGGGCTGGAGCTCTACAGCGAGACGAAGATAAAATGGGCAGCGGAGCAACTGATATTGGCATACAGCTTCCACCGTCGTTCACACTGACGGTGCGAGTTGAGTGCGACGCACAGAAGGTATTCGCATCGTGCCGAGATAATACCGTCACAGCTGCAATGGCTTCCGGTTCATCTCTAAGCTGGGAGGAGCAGTTTGAGATCCAAGTAGCATCAAAACAGACATCGCTGCTTGTCATCTATGTGGAGCTCGTGGATTCGAGCTTACCGAAACCGGTCGAACTTGCGAGAGGAGTACTTCAGATCAATACACTGCAAGAAGGAACTCAACGACGGAGGAGTGTCAGACTCGAGCGTCATTTCCATCGAGGACTGCAGCGTTCAAAAGAGCCGACCTCTTCTCTAAGCTTGTCGGAGGGTGAGATCGACCTTGTTCTCCATCTGTCCCCCCTCATGCTTCAGCCGGAGTGTATCGTGTGCAGCGTCGATGGATTCTCTCGGCCAGAAGTGCTGAGCGTACAAGTTTCTCCTGGCGGAAATTTGTTCCCTTCGTTGCCAGTGTTGACGCCGCTGAACTCGTTCCAAGTCTACGAGCTACCTGTGGTGACAAACACGTCACCAAGAGTGCTTCCACGATCGGCTGGGGGAGAAATTGTGATCAGCGGCGCGGGATTCATTGACGTCGATAAATCTGGGCGAGTTCGCGTCCGCCTCTTCTGCTGCCTAAAACATCACTTTACTACCGAGGAAGAAGAGCGCCGAGTGCTTTTCGATATCAACCATGTCTCGCTTCTGCAGCAAATTGGCGGGGGGAACTTTTTTATTCGCGATATTGAAGGCACTGTCAAATCATCCTCGGCCATTACGTGCGTCATCCCACCGTCATTGGCGAGTTACAACATCTTTTATCGCCTGTCATTCGACGGTCGTGAGTTCACCGAGGCGTCGGAGTGCAGCCACCTGCTCTTGTTCAGTGTGTACTCGATCGACCCAAAGGGAGGACCAATCAGCGGCAACACATATGCGGCACTCAACGGTGTAAACATTAGTGCCTGCTTGTCACCGAGTAGCATGGGCACACCTCTGTCCTCTTTAGTCCGTCTCTCATGGATGCGCGGCACACGGGAGTTGGAGAGCGTAGTCGTAGCGGGTGAATTCTATCCGCCGGACGATACGATTTACTTTTACACACCACAGAGCCGTTTTGGCTTGCAAAACATTGCTGTTACTGTAGAGCTAGCCCTCGTCAGCAATGTGGCAGTCGTTGAGCGAGTGAACGCAGTTGTGGTACCCAACGGAGGCATCACTAGTGATTCGGCATCTACGTCCCCTCGCTTCAGTCGTGATGAAATTAGCTTTATAATGTACAAGGTACCGGTGATCCGCGGCGTTTCCCCAGCAACGTCGTTAATGCCAGGATTTTCGTCCCTTGAGCTAGCCATCCAAGGCTTTGATGAAAAGTCAACGCGCACGATGAAGTCAGCGTTCAAAGTGCGGTTCAAGCAGCGAGGGCAAATGCAAGTGGCTGACGTTCTTGTCGCGTCGGAAATTCGATTTGACTGTCTCGTTCCTCGTTTCAACATCAACCGGGCAGTTGCGACCGAGGTATCGGTAACGGCAGCATTGCCGACTAACATCAAACGATCTCCAACATCTCCGCGTAACAAGGTAGCAGCAGGAGCTTCGGGAAGTTCTCCTACAAGCGGAAATCCGCGCTGTTTGAGGGCGCCACAAAAGATTTGGACACGAACATGCGGAATTTTTGTGGTTTTGCTAGGCGCTCGCAACCTTCGTGTTTCGAAGAAGCACACATGCAACCCGTTCGCAATTCTCACCTGCGAGAAGGTTCAGCTAAAAAGCACGCGAAAAGATGCTACCTTTTCGCCTGTGTGGAACGAGATGTTCGACTTTGCGTGGCCAACACCCCGGTCGCTGAGCTCGAATGCTGTACGAATTGTACTGGAGAACCAGCTTACGCTAGACCAGAGCGAGTTTATTGGGCAAATCGAGTTAAAGTTGGATGACCAAAATTCACAGTTGCCGGCAGTGTTTCGGGCGTGGTTACCCCTTCGACGGCTGCGAGGCAAAACAAGAGGAGATACAGACGCGTGCGATTCCCGCCAGTCCGATAACAACCGAAAGATTGATGATGTGGCTGCACGTCTGGGCGAGATTGAGGTGGCATTCGCGTTCATTCCTCCTCTGGGAACTACCCGCCCAAAAGAGGGAGGCAGTTCTTCGGCGACGTCGTCGCTTCGTTCGAGTATATTGTCGGTAATATCAAACCGATTTGCCGCGAAAAGACAAGGGATTGAACCAGCAATACGAGCTGCCGTGACGCCCGCACCTTCACGAAAGGAGCGTCTATTGCGCGCGTTCAAGCACAGAGGTCCACCAATGTCACTAATACCGACAGAACTGCAGATCGAACTCGCCCTAAATGGTCAGGACTTTTGGTCGGCAGCTCCAATTCGGTACGTGCGCTCTCTAATGACTCATAAAGCCTCAGTAGTCACTCACGCTGTTGAATGCATTTGGTAGGTGCTACACACTCCCGCCGCCGATTGTGCTCGCTGTCGAGCCTGCATACATTTCCATAGCCGGCGGAACGATCACATATGTCTCGGGTTTGAATTTTGTGAACTCCGGCAATGTCCGCGTGGCGTTTGTCAGTGATTATAGCCCGCTCCTTCACAATTCCCAAGCAGATGGAAATACGCTTTCTCGTCGAATCGTGGATCAAGTAGTCATCGTGGACGCCAAGTATCGATCCAGCACCAGCCTGGTGTGTGTTTCACCAACACTGACATTCCCAGGCGGAGTTGAAGCAACTACCGTCAAGGTGTTCGTCTGCCTCAACGGAGTCGACTTCGACAGCGTCGCCCTCCCTCGACAATCGATCAAACTGTGCGTCGAAGGTGAGACGGAGCTTACCTCAAATACGCGAGGTGAGGAGAAATTGGGGAGAAGCTCCAGCCAGACACAAGTCGGTCAGAGAGAGGTTGTGAATCAGGAAAATGCCTACATCATCACAATCGCACTGGAAAACGACCAGTACGTGGCTAATTTAAAGACCATCGAAGGCCCACTACAATACCGCCCACCTCTCGACTACCATGTCCGAGTATACCAAATCCCGAAAATTGTCTGCGTGAGACCGACTGACGGAACCTACACATCCCACCTGACCTTCGACGGCTCAAATTTCACAAACACAGGAATTGCGATCGGTACGTGATCTGCTGTGAATTCTGTAGCGTTTGATTGGCATGGACATTATCTTACTCGGATGATTGAGTAGCGCGTTTCACATCGACTAGCGACATAATGACCGTGAAAACATCCAGGCTAGAGGTAAAGTCGGCGACACAAATGAGCTGCAGCGTTCCCGACTTTCAGCGCGGCACCGTGGTGCGCATCGAGGTGTCTATGAACGGGGTTGAGTTTGTCCCGTACGCCCACGAACTGTGTTTATTCCAACAGCCGCGTCTGTCTGAAATTGTGCCAAATTGGATCTCCGCCAACTCGACTTCATCGCTTCTGCTGCGAGGGATCAACATAACGGCAGCCGCAACCAGTTCTTCGCCGAACGCAGCACCTACTGTGTATGTTTTTATGGCGCGTGGCCCAATGGCCAAGTCTGTTTCAGCAGTTTGCATGGATGGTGAAGCGCACTGTTCGATCCCACACGAGCTATTGTCTGATGCATTTGAGACTCAAAACCGCGCCTCAGCTGCAACAAATCCCAAGCACGACTTGCTCGAGCAAGAACTAGAGGTCCGTCCGCCAATCACAATCGATATACGGCTTGGTGGGGCTAAGAAAGAGGTACGTCAATCGGTTGTAAAGTGGTGGCATGGTACCAGGCGATTCGAATCTAACTCTGTTTCGATGGTGAAACTCATATTTTTGTTCTGCCGTGACTAGCTCTCAGGGAAACCAATTTTATTGCGCATCTATCGAACCATCCCAGTGGTGTCTTGCGTATCGCCGATGGATGGTCCTGTGTACGGCGTATTCTCCATCGTCGTGGATGGCAAAGGCTTTGTCAACACGGGAAGCATTGTTGTGCGGTTCCAGTTCTTCCCTCTTCAAACGTCTGACGAGGATGGATCAAGTGCTAGCGCAAGCAAGAGTAACCGTAGCACTCCTCGCAGAACCAAAACGAACGCGGCAGAAGAGAAAAGGACAACGTTGTCTTCGAGTCAAATCTCATCAGACCTTCCAGCGTTCGTCGACGTTCCTGCAAAGTACATATCGGCGGAGCGTATTCTTTGCCCAGCACCCATGTTTCCCCAAGAAGGCGTGTACGTGGTGCTGGTAGCTCTTAACGGCGTGGAGTTCACTGCCGTGAACGAAACGACGTGGTTTCTTGCGTGGCAGAACTGGCAGAAGCGCAAGCAACTGTTGGCGCACGATTTGTTTGCAGCACCTCGACTGGCTCGAGAAATTGCTGTTTCTGTCGCATCGCCACGCAATGCGGATACTTCAGCAGCTATGGCTACGACTATTGTTGGGACGCTGGACGAGGACGAGGTTGAACGCTTGCGGCGCAAAACAACTTTTATGCTGCCACAAATCAAAGGTGCCAGCCGACCCCACCGACCGGAACCCGGGAGTCTTTCTAGTACTCGATCATTCAATCCTCTGCAAGAGGACGAACTCGAAGAAGATCTCGCTGAATTGGTGAACCCTAGACTGCTGCACTGGCATCCGTCTTCAGCTGCAGACGAAAAGTACGTAGAATTCACGAGATTGATTCAACAAAGGATGGGTTCTCACAAATTGTTTGCTCGATGTACAGAGGACAGCCGTTACTGACACTGCTGGACACGCTATGTAATTCGCGCGAGTCACAGAAGATCATCTGTCGCCGCCTGCGGATCGTGTTCCGGATGAAAGGCGTTCCCCGCACGTCTTTGATTGATTGTGCCGAACTCAAGGATGAGAACGGTCACGACCGATCTGACGTGCAAGGCCGCAGCCGGATGCATGTAAGCGCTTTCGAGATCACTTACTCTGCTTTCGTTCAAGGAATGCGCTTGATCTTCCCCCATGCGCTTGAGCGAGACCTTGAGAGTCTTTGGAGCGCGTGTGAAGGAACCGAAAGTGGTCGTTTGACGTATGAGAGCCTAATGGCAAAGGTGATGCGGCCTGTTCCCAACCGTCGCTGCGGTAGTCCCGAGCCCGGCCCGACTCATTACAGTCCGCAACTCGACATTATCAGTCCGCGTGCGCCAGCAGCAGTCGTACTGCCGCAGGTTTCGGCACCAGAAGTGATCGCCGGCTTGCCATCCGAACTCTTCATCAACTATGAGACCGCGTACAAAGCGGTCAAGCCCTCAACCCCCGGCACGGTCTTTCGGAAGAGGAGGTTCAATACGTCGTGGTGCAACCCAGTTCAGCCAGATGAATCGACTGCAGTTCGGGCGGGCGGAAGGTTGCTTGATGAATCAGTAGCGGCATCTGGGTCCGTGTCTTTGCGATCGCTCGCAACTAGCACACCTCACCCCCCGCAGCCGTCATCATACACTGACCCTCCTTTAAATCCAACAGCAACTTCAGCAGCGGATGCGTCAGTCAGTGAAGCATTTGAGCCCAGTGCGACGGTGTCGGAAACTGCATCCTCTAAAGAGAGTGCAACTCGACTACCAAATCAAGTTTGGGATACGCATACACTGCAAGCAATCAAAACCCATGAGTTGGGTATTCCTACCGATAATGGAGGGTATCGAGCCAATTCGTCACCACCTGCCGCGCTTCAGAGTGGTGGCAACCTCTTCTACAACGATATCGCACCGATGTATCTGAGGTTCCTGCGGTCCAAGGAGATCCAGAAGCTCGTGAAGCTTGCAGAGGACGACAACGACAGTGACAACCATCCAGCGACCCATGGCGGTCTTTTGAGTCGCGAGAAGCGATAACACAAATAGAGGTATCAAAAGTTGCACTTCAACTAGAGTGTGCTGAGAGAGTCTCATGTAACCCTTGAATAGACCGTGCTCTACTCCCGTTCACTCGTCGCATGTACCTGCTATAATCCCTAAATGCGAAGGTTGCAACCCGCGGACGAAGCCGACGCCGTGCTGGAGGGGCGGTCGTTTGTTTCTTGGCTGCAAAATTCGAGGAACAGCGCCAAATTAATAGCGCCGATGCTGTCCTTGTCGAAGTACATGAACACGTGGATGACTTCTCGGTCGGTAAGGATCTGAGTACCAGCTTGGCCGAACGACGCGAAAGCATCTCGGAACGCGCTGATCTCGATGAACTCGTGCTTGTGGGGGTCCTGGTTCCCTCCCTCACTGAGGCCACGCGCAAGCGCATCCACAATATGCGAAACGACCGATGGACGTTCACGGCAAACGTGCGCGAGTCGGCGAAGTGCTGCTCGCTGGTACACACTCGTGCCAATTCGCTCGTCACAGTCCTGACCCGGTTCGGTAGCTTCTCCGTGGCGTTTAGTCGAATCGGTGATCTCGTTTGTGAAAGCACTCGACCGCGCAAATGGGTTTGCCATATCGGACACCGTCGTGGGGAAGTCCAGGTCGTTGCCGGTGGCGATCGCGTACGAGTAGCGAGTCACCGGGGCGTTGCCCATAAGACTCAGAGTCATCTGGTCGATGCTATCGACCTCTCCACGAGTCAAGTGCTGCACTGCCGGGTCAATAACGCGAGAGCCATTACGACCACGTGGCACTCGAGAGACTCCGTGCCACACTGATGTATCTGGAGCGACAAACGAGCTCTTGGTCACGGTTGTCGAGGACAACTCCGTCCTCTCTTGCTCCAGGGCCGCCTGGCTGGCCGCCGTCTGAACATCGTGGAGCTGTCGAGCGAGAGCGCGAAGGTCCGAGTCGCGGCGAAGGCTTCGAGGCCCAGGCCCAACAGACGGAGTAGCGAACTTGGCGTAGTTGGCGCTAGCCTGTGTTGTGGTTTCGAGGGGGGACTGGCCCGCGTCCGAGTGCAGCAGCACTCGGGGATGAGTTGCCTCGATGCGAGAGGCCCTGGCATCTAAGAAAGAGAGCAAACCATTTGTCAGACACGATTAGAAGAGGGCGAATGCCTGATAAAGCTCCACCTGGTGCGGAAGTAGGCTCGGGAACCTTCCGTCGCGCAAACCCCGTCGTGCTGCGCAACGCTTCCTCCTCGACCCAGTTCCCCACGAGCGTGCCTTTGCCATTGTTCTTATTGTACAATGCAAACATCTGCGCCATCGGATATCTGTTGGTCTCCAAGTATGCGTCGCCCAGCGCGGCTTCTCTTTTCTTCTCTCGTGGTTAAATGCTGTCTTGATCCAAGGTCAGCGCTGGCGACGACTTCTCCACGCAGATGCACACTGGGTTCCTCGCTGACTTTAGAGCTATGTGAAACTATAAAAAGATGAGCCGTGGCGCGCTTAAATTGGAGACATTGCGACGAGCGGCCAGGTTACCCTCAGTGCGCAGTGCACAGTCTGTCGATACTTGAGGACCACAAGCCGTTCGCTCCAGCAGTCAACCAAGATGGTGCGGGTCTCCGACCCTCATGGGGAATTGCCCATCAAGAACCACAAGTACGTCAAGAATTGTACCGAGCTGTACCTGGCGCAACGCGGCATCCAGAAACTTGCCAATTTCGACGCGTTCGTCAACCTAGAAGTCTTGTGGATCAACGACAATGAGGTCGGCGGCTCTGGTTCTTACATGATATTCGCTTCGACGGAGCTGACTCGTGTGGATAAAGATCAGCGCCTTGGACGGACTCGATCAGTGCTTTCGCATCAAGAACCTCCATGCGCATAACAACTGTATCCGGTACGAAAACCTACGTAGAGAAAGCATTCACACGAGGAGGATTCACATGTTGTCTCTCAAGGTCTCTCGACGACAGCTCACTAGTCCACTTCAAGTTCCTCGAGGAGCTCCGTCTGTACGGAAACAAGCTCAAGGACCTTCAAAGTACGCTGCGTGTCCTCCGCTGCTTGCAACATTTGCACGATCTGGACCTGTTCGACAACCCCGTAGCCGAGGAAGAGGGCTATCGCTATCTTGTGGTTGCTGCAATCCCGTCGCTACGAGTGCTCGACCGTCACGTCGTCACGGACGAAGATCGGGAACGGGCTGTCAGGTATGTCATTTTCTAGCTTGGTTCAGTGTAGCATTCCGTCTAACTATTGTTTGGCACGTCATCCAGGTTCGCGCAACGAAGTCAACGAAGGGAAAAGGTTGGGTCTCAGATCGATGATCAATTCCCAAAGGCATCCAGAAGCAATCGAGCAGCCGCTGTTCCAGGCGCACCTCCACAGAAGATCTCTGGTACTGTGCGCCTTCTCATGAAGGAGGTTTCAGCAATCAAGCGCGACCAGCAGGTTCTCATCTCGAATGGAGGCAATCTGAAGGGATATCGTGCTTATGATGGTGGTTATTCTTACTGTTTTCATTAGCAAAGAGCAGTCGAAGAATCTCGGAGAGAGCTACAAGAGCTCGAGCACACACGACAGCAGACATTGGTTGCTGCTGCACCTTCAGCCAATACCCGAAGCTGCTCGGGTGGACTCCGAGTTGTTCCAGGGTTGGACGGCTGGGAAACGAGTGCATTGGAAAAGTGCTTTCGGTTGCTTGAGAACGCGAAGGACGGGTATGTGTGCTACTTCTACTCTTACCTACCACGATGGGTATAGTTTGTTCTAACTGTGACCCCAAAACCTTTGGACGCAACAGAGGGATCAGCCGTGGTGCTTTTGAGAAGATCGAGCGCTACTTGCGCACTCGCGGCTTCGAACTGCGTGACCAACAGAGCAAGGTCACCTCACTCGACCTGCTTCAAATATCCGAGCCGGTCAAGTGGGCAGACTTTCTGCATGTACATTCCCGAGTGAAATAGCCGGAATGTATAATCTTTCGAGTAAACTGACAATGTTTTTGATCAATCCCCGAAGTTGCTTTGGAGATCACAGGTGCAATGCAAGCTGATGGTCGCGGAACAGCTTCGACACGAGGCCGAGAGGTGCTTCATCAGGTGCCAAGCTCTGGAGGTAGCGACCAGCATACTTGCTATTGGGGCGTTCTAGTCACCCTGACCGGAGCAAATGTTGCTCTCTTGTCTCGGGCTCTAGCGTCGACTACAGAGCCAATCCCATGATGCTGTGATAATGGCGGTGAGTCTCAAAGAGATCAAACCCAGTGTCTGCGAGTCCGCGTTTACGCGTAGTCTGACATGTCAACACAGGAATTGCAGCAGCAGAGTCAAGAGGGGTACCGATTGCAAGCGTTAGCTGACTGCGCGACGATGTCGCCAACTCAAGTACCAGTTTTTTCTCGAGATCCAACCACTCGCGCCTCAAATGATGGGTCTGGTGCTCGGAGCCGCTTTTGCTTCACCATCTTTGCAAGAGAGGCACTGTCGCCGTCAACGCCTCCGGACTGTTCGTTTGGTGGCAAGGGGCGTGCGTTCCTGGACCTGAAGACGGAGAGCGCAGGCATCGACGAGAAGCTTTGCCGAAAGTACAAGCTGAGAGGAAAAGTAAGAAGAGTGCGAGGTTTTGTACCTGTCGCATCCAAAATTATGAACACGCTAACGCCTCTCGTGGAATACCTGGCATATCAGGATTTTCACAAGTACATGGCTAAGCAAGATACGCAGCCGGCCATGGCGCTCGTCCGACGCCGAGTCGACATGTAAGCTTCCCTTCGTTTACCGACAGCTGCCAATCAGATCGGTATACTGTACATTCCCCATTCTCTTTGTGGTGCATTCCGCGAGACGGACTTCTACTCGATGAAATCCTCCAGGTCGGCGTAGGCGTCGTTTCCATCCTCTTCATGGAGGAACGCGTCGATAATCGGGTGACGGCTACGTAGACGCTTTCGTCGCTTGCGAACAATTGGCACCACATCGACAAAATGCGCTCTCACTTTGCTCGTCCCCGGCTGCTCTGACTCGCGCTGCGTTGCCGAAATGTTGTCCTTCACCATCAGGACAAGGCTTTTAAGGCGGCTCACTGACTCACGCGGTAAATTCTGGGTCGCAGTGCATAAACGCATGCACGGTTAGTGCATCGCTTACACGCGGGATGAAAGTGTGCCGTACCTTCTTCAATAGCGCATGAGCCATTTCTGGCGCCTTGAGCAGGAAGACGTCAACCTTAAGCGCCGTAGCTGACAACTGAGGCGTGACAAAGTAAGTGAGTGAGACATAATACGACTAGCGCGCACATGCAATGCTTTCGAAAGACGCACCCGTGTCTTTGAGCTTGAGTCACTGCTCGCTTCTTTCACCCACTCGATCCATACTCGACTTTGCGTCGCACACCGGGATACAGAGTCAAAGACCTCAACGGTGTGAGCCCGGACGCTCTCCTCGTCCTCAGCATCAATAATTCGCGCGACCTTGTTGCCGATTCGGAGGGTCGCCTCCACGATTGATAGCGTGCGCAGAAGCATCTTGGGCACAATCCACGATAGATTGCGGCTGGTGAGGATCGTTTGCCGCAGAGTGTCGATCATAGACACGAACACGCAGGTCATCTGGTGACGTCGGGAGGGCATCACTTTTGCGTGATGCCTTCCGGAACCCAAACCATTGATCACGCTTGAGGTCAATCGGTCGGCCTGGGTGATCACAGCACTCAGTGCCGCGCTTTGAGCTGCCGGAGAGATGAAGCGAGGGATACGGTCATCCTTGAGTGACGGGAGCATGTCCACGTCAGAATCTTCATCCGACACCACGGTCGACCCAGTCGCCTGACGAAGGCGTTTGCGGTTCGACCCGGCAGTCGACGCATCACAAGTGCCGAGTGCATTTCTCTCTTGACAGCCGGAATCGGGGGTGAATCCGCACCCATGAAGAACATTCCGAACAAGCCCGACGACTTGTACTTCGTCTCCGGCCTCGAACTGGAACGGCAGCGACAGAAAGGAGATCCCGAGCAGCAATCGCAGTAATGGTACGTGGTGAACAACGTGATCGCACATGATACGGGTGGCAAACCCCGAGAGCTCGTCACGTGCGGCAGTGCTGGTAAGGGCACCCGGGATGTCGCAAAAGCGTCTGCTCAGCATAGCAGCACCCATTTTCCACTTGCTCATCTCACTTGTTTCCATGAGGAGCTCCACATCGCAAAGAAGAGCGCGTGCCAGCGCCAGAAAGTCATTTTTGCTTGCCTGGTCCTTCAGATCATGGCTCTTGGTCAGGATTGACCAGCGACTTGTTTGCAGCACGATCGAAAGCTGTTGCTGCACGACACCGATGGAAGTGTTGGATCGGGTTATCTTCGTAACGGTTTTCCCCAACGCAGCGCAGATTCGGCCCAGCAGTTCATCTGCAGACTTCTCATCGAGAATCACGGACGCGCCAGCAGAGCTAGAGGCCCCAGTCAAGTAGCGCATCGAGACTGGAACCTTCGATGCGATTGTGTCGGAATAGACCGCAAAGACCATGCTCGGAAGCTGAGCTGCGCCAGCATAGGCAGCTGCTGACGACGTTGGAAGCCGTAGTATCGACGTCTGGGCCAGGATTCGATCTGCAATCTCACGGTACAGCAGCAGCAGTGTTTCGAAGAGGAACTTGTCGCTTGAATCGCCGGCGTCGACAGAGTGCGCTTGATGTATGCTGCCACTTGACTTGTCCTCGTCACCGTCCGAATGACAATACAAGTCCAGCACAAACACGAACGCGTCGTAGGAAATGCCGGATCCGGGCAAGGAACTGCCGCAGATACTCAAGCCTAAGCCGTCGTGAAGTCCGCTGTGAGATGCGACAGCTTGGTGCGTGATCGCCATAAGTGTCGGCCCATGCGGCTGTAGAGCTCTCGTCATTCCATGCTGCAGCGTGCTTGAGAATCCGCGAGGGACTGACCACACCTTTCGCTTCTCTGACTCGTGGATCGCCTTTCGAAGCATCCGAATCACACAGAACTCCATCTCCATCACAGACCAGATAGAGATCGTCGTCGGAATGGAGATTTGAGACGGCAAACCTTGCAGCTCCGCATAATGCTGCTCCAACACCAGAGCAGCCGTAATGGTGCAAAGTGCTGACCCGATCAACATACGCGCCAAGAAGTCCCAGGTCGACCGCTTGTTTGGTGAACTAGACGACTGCTCCACGCTTCGACAAATCCATCGGAAGAACAGGCCCTGGTTAGAGACAAACGCCGTGACCCAATCTCGGATCGCTGTACTTTCTTCGCCACTAGAGCTTGAAAGTGGCTGGTCGACGCCGGAGAGACTTGACACGGCTCTTTCAAAAGCAAGTAAGCATGACAGAGTTTTCTGGAAAAGCTGCCCAGCTGTCACCGCGCCTTGAGGACTCGAGTCCTGGAGATAAAACTCATCCAGTGAGCAGAAGTCAAAACGCAGCCTTGCTGGGGCGTCGTTTTCGTCTTCGCTCTCGTAGTCATCGTCACTGTGGATAGTACTTCGCTGGTGCCGTACGGATGGTTGGATGAAGCGGCCCACCTCATGATGAAGGAGCTGTCGCAACTCGACCTGCGACGTGGAGCGAAGCTTCAGCGGCGCTTTGCGCTGGAACACTTGTTCCAGTCTGTCCATGAACCAAGGGCGAATGGCTACGCACACCGTGAAGCTGCTTTTGATTGCCGCCACGATCTCTTCCTGATATATGGTCAAGACGCGCCAGTGAATCTCAATGCATGCCGACGTTCAAGCCGTCCAGCAAACAAGTATTTGGTGAAGCATACCTCTTGTTGCTCATCGAAGCGGAAGCCGCCCTCAAGCCACGTGCACCACAGGTTGATCGCGAACTGTTGGTGCTGATAGCTGCTCGTTGAGAGGAGTTTCCGAAGAAACACCATGAAGAAATTGAACAGACCTGAGCAAAACGAGCAGTCATTCCGTCATGTCGGCCACCATATACACAAACAACACACGGCAGCGTTACCTCTATGATGTGTGGACAAACGCGACGCGATGACGAAAGCTTCTTCTGCGGACTGGAATGCGCCGTGAAATTGCGCACTACAATCGATGATGTTAGCAGAGTCGCATCGATAGCCACAAAATACTGGCGCACAGCACATTCACTTACCTGAGCCAGTCTTGGACTGTGTTTAGGTGGGGGTACAGGCCTTGAGGGTTTGAACTGAAGAGCTTGCGCAGGATTTCCGAGCTGACCTGAATGCAATCGCGTCAGCGCAAAGGTGGATCGCACGCTAAACCATATCGCTGGTATTTACCTTTCTGTGGAGGGGCTTTTGGTAGCGCTCAAAGATCGCCCGAAGGATTTCGTTCTGCGCTTCTGGCGCCTAGCGATTCACCACGATAAGGATCCCCACAAACATATTTTCACCAGGAACACAGACACGCACTTACCTTGTGGAAAATCCCCAAAAGCACGAGTTGTGGCAGCTTGTGCTTCATCTGTCTGTCAAGTTGTGGGTCCTTGGTGTTCACATCTTGATTAACCACGCTGCTCGTCTGGTCGACCCAGTACAGCGCCACGTCCATCAGCAGTAGCGCCTTCCACTCACGAGCGTACGCCTGCTTGCCTCCGAAGTTGATGACCTTTGAGACGTGATCACCGATATGCTTTTCGACTGCGTGGTCATGTTCCTGCGGGCGGGTCGGCCTTGACAATAGGCTGTCTGATTCAGAGCTTGCTTGGCTCACGTCCCCAGCACAAATACGCCACGCGAGCTCCTCAATGTCCTTAAACAGTGACGATTCCCGCGCGACGCGTAGTGAGGAGGAGCGGTGGTGGAGAATGGGCTTGGACGCTTGGAGCACGTGCAGCAGGAAGATGAGGTCATGCCAGTCCGCCGTTGTGTCAAGCTCGATTCGCTCCGGTGATTCTGGCGCCGACACTTTATTTTGCGCTGTGCTCTCACGGATCGCCAGCGTCACAAGCTCAACGAGGTGCTGCGACTGGTGCAAGCACTGCAGCCCCAGACAACGATCAATCAGGTTAGCGTTCGACACCGAGTCCTTGACTGCAACGCACCATCTGGAGATTGAACTCCGCTTCCTGTCGTGATTGTACGGGCAGTCGTCGAAGCAGGAACCGCGCAATGTTGATCCACTGCGTGCTGCTTGTGATGGTGGCAACCGAAATGCACTCCCGCATAATAAGGTTCATGCCTTCAGCTGGCACTGGAGCGCTCGTCATCACCATTTGCTGGACGTTTTCCTGTATCAGATCGGTAGTTAGTAAGCACAAATCAAAGCTGAGCAGGCAACACACAAATACTTCAGAAGCAAGATTGCACCTGAAGTAGCTGCCAACCCGCAGGAGTGACGAGCCCCGAGCTGTCCTTCAAAACATCCAACAGGAACGGAAGCGTCCGCACGTTCCATGGCAGCTCGAGCAGCTTGGCAATCCTCTGTTGGGAGTGCAGTAGAATCGGCGGCGTAGTCCACAGGCAGACAACCGTTAGTAGTCGCTACGCGAAATGTGCAACTAATCCAGTCGACGCACCTCGTGGACGACTTTTCCGCCCGAGTCCGAGCTCGAACATGTGGCAACAGAGTCATCACCAAGCTCCGCCAACATACCGAGAAAGCTGGGAACGAGGCCAAGCAGCTGGGACAGCGGCTTTGCGCGAACGTCCTTCTCGGCCACTGCCTCGCCCACGAGACGGCAAGTGGCATCCAGCAGAAGCGAAATCTCGTTCAGCACCTTGCGGCGGCGCACCTGCCGCCCTGTGTGCGTGCGCGAGTCCAACTCGCTCGCATCCTCGACTGCGAGCGCGTAGCCCAGGTTCACCTCAGCCAGGAGCTGCATGGCTTCGAGCTCGCTGACTACGCCGGTCCACAGCACTTGGACGACGCGCGTGGTGGCGCGGAGCCGCGTGGCGTCACACTGCACGAGCGCGTGCACGAGCGGCACCCAGTCGTCCTGCTCCGCGTCGGCACCGGTGTCCTTCTTCTTGTCCTTTGCCTCCCGTCGCGAGATGCCATCCAGCAGGCCGTTGAGCTTCCCCGAGTTGTTGTCGAGTGCGTGGGATTAGCGTTACACTCCATCGTTAATCGCCGCGCATGAAGCCTGAAAGCTCGCGGAAACTCGCGCGCGCACGAACCTCGTCCGCGTCGATCGACTCCAGGTACTGGTGCACGGACGCAGCGTCCGTGGCGCTCGCACGCAGCAGGTCGCGCGCCGTGTCTCCACGCTGCATCCTCCTCCCGACGAATGGGAAGGAAATTTTGAACAACCAAACTCTGGCGGGCGGACAGATTTCGGTATTTTCATTCGCTAAAAATCAGACTATTCGAGTACTATTAGCCAATCGTAGCGGCATCTGTCACGATAACATTGTTTCACGAATGGCTCCATGTCTAAGGCGTCCATCTCATCCTTCTCTCTGCGTCGCTGGCACGCGTCGTGGACAGTGTCGCTTGGCTCGCGTAGCGTCGACCCGCGCTTCCAGACTGGACAGGGTTCCAGTAACTCGTCGTCGCTGCTTATATGAAGCCGCTCAGCAGGCGATCCACTGCAGCCTGCACGTTGCCGAAGGTGGCCTGCAGCACACGGATGTTCTGCTCGCGGTTCGTGAAGCCCATGTCGCTCAGCTGGGTCAGCTGCGAGGCGTACTGCTCCTCCGGGTTGGCGGCCGGTGCAGCTGGCGCGCCAAACCCACCGAGACCAGCGCCTCCGAATGCTGCAAACGGATTAGGCGTTGTCGAAGCACCCGCCGGGTTGGCCGCCGCACCGCCGAAGTTCAGACCCTCCATCCTGCACACACAAGCGCAAGAACGTCAGTTTATCCTCTCTGGCACTTGACAGCGCGATACCAAGACGCCGAGACCCACCCAGGCATAAGCCCGGAGCTCTGGAGCTGATTCATCGCATTCTGCATCTGCATCATGGCTTGGATGTTCTGCGGGTTCATCGCGGCTCGCAGAAACTCGGGGTTCGACATCATCTCCCGGACCTGCGGGTTGGCGTTCATCATTGCCGCCATCTGCGGGTTCATCTGCTCCATTTGGGACAAGAACAGCTCCGGGTTGCTCGTGATTTGCTCCAGCGCGGGCTGGAACAGCGGGCTCTGAAGCAGCTGAGCCATCAGCTCCGGGTTGGGCGTGGCCCCCGGAGTCATTCCGGCGCCAACCCCGCCCGCTCCCCAAGGGTTTGCAGCACCGCCAGCAGCTCCGGTAGTCGCGCCTACACCGACAGAAAGAGAGTCAGCGAATCCATATCCAGCGAGATAGCGCCTATCACCACTCACCGGGCATCGCCCACGGGTTCGAAGCCGGTGCGTTAGGAGCAGCGGTTGCTGTGGTCGAGGCCGTGCTGGGCTGTGTCGTCGTCGATGAAGCCGCAGAGGAAGCGCCGCCCGCAACACCAGGCATCGTGAAGGCGGGTCCCCGCGGGGCACTCGCACCGCTGGTCGCGGCATCCATCAACGGCTCCTGCACGTCGTGGTACATGCGTCGGAGCGCGTTGAAGCCCTCGGGGTGGCTCTCGATGTTCCGGAGCGCCGTGTCCTGGTTGCGCATCATCTCACGCATTGCCGCAGGGTTGCGCATGGCCTCCATGCTCTGCCGGAGCAGCTCGGGGTCGTTCATGATGTGGTTCAGCTGCGGGTTCTGCTCCAGCAGCTGCTGCATCGCCGGGTTGCTCTGCATCATCGACCGGATCAAGTCCGGGTTGTTCAACAGGCTCTGCATCATGGGGGAGTTCATGACCTGCTGCATCATCTCGGGGTTCTGCATCATCTGCTGCTGCATCGCCGCCATGTTGGGCATGCCACCCGCGCCGGCGCCGAACATGTTCCCGAACGGGTTCGCCGCGTTGCCGCCGGCCGCCGCTCCGCCTGCCGGCGGGAACAGTGGGAAACCGAACGGGTTCGCTGCCGGCGCGGCTGCTGGGGCCGCTGGCGCCGCCGTCGGGGGCGTCGCAACAGCAGCAGCAGTCGGCGCGCTGGTCGCCGCGGGGGCTGTCGGTGGCGCAGCCGCCGGCCGCGCCGACCCGCGCACAAAGAAGATGGTGTCCTCCGCCTGGATGCCTGCGCCACAGCACCACACCGTCAGGAACCGCCCGCCCGACCGACGCGCGTGACCGCAGCAGCCGACTCACCGTAGCTTTGCAGCGTCTGGTCGTCCTTGAGCACCTTGCCCTTGTAGATGAGCCGCTGCAGCGCCTCGGGCACGTCCGTGAGCGGCACGAGCGCCGTCTTGCACTGCGCGACCGTCGCCTCCAGCGCGATCTCGAACGAGAACTTCTTGCCCGCCGTCGTCTTGACGTGCAGCGTCGCCATCTTCTCCCCCCGCTTCTTCAAATGCCGAATCGTCGAGAACTTCTCACGTCGATCGCGTCGACCCGCTTAGGTGCGAGGCCAGTATTATGGTCGGTCTTGTCCTGACTCTGACAGCTTCAAGTTCGTTCGCGCAGGACTCGGCGACTTCTGCCACCGCTGCAAGATCTCGTCAAGGGCTTCCGCTTCTCCATCTCGTGGTCGCGCCTCACGAACTATCCGATACGACGCCGAGAGCAAGCGCATGGTGGCCAACCTCAAGGGCGGTGGCGTCTTCTACCACGCGCTAGTGGGACGAGATCCGCGCGCGCAGGATGGAGCTCGTGCTGGCGCTCTACCACTGGAACCTGTTTTCACCGTCAAGGTCTTCCGCGACCTCGAGGCCAGCGGCGTCGTGCAGGGCGGCGCGTGCATTGGCATCGTGCTCAACCTCGACTTGGTGTACCTACTGGACGCGAGCAACCCAGCGGACGTCGCGGCGGTCGAGTGCAAGATGATGCAGTTCGAGGTCGGCTGGTGGTTCACCCCCCCATCATCACGGGCGACTACCCGCCAGTCATGCGCGAGCGCATCGGTGAGCGACTGCCGGTGTTCTACACGGAGCAGCAGCCTCTCGTCAAGGGCTCGTACCACCTGCTCTTTCTCAACCACTACGGCTCCAAGACGACCACGAGTTGCAAGTCGCCGACGTCCAACATCGAGTCCGACACGCTCCACGTCGGCTCCGAGCAGGATAGCGGCACGGGCGAGTCGCACCCATGTGTTGGGGACTAGCACTGCGCCGTGTTCACGACGTACCCGCTGGGGTACCTCAAGACCATCAAGTGGATGCACGCGCACGAACCGATCGCCGACGTATCGCTGACGGAGAACGGCTGGTGCGGCGACGACGAGATCGAGAACACGGACCAGCTGTGGTACTTCAAGGCGTACGTCAAGCAGGAGCACAAGGCGGTCGCAGAGGAGAAAATCTTGGTCGTCGCCTACAAGGCATGGATGTTCCACGACAACTACGAGTGGGGCTCCTACGAGTCGCACTTTGGACTGTACGCCGCCAACTTCTCGACTGGCACCGGCTCGCAGGGCTACACGACGCCGACCGAGTCGCTGGCATGACGGCCCCGCCGCCAAGTGGTACGCCGAGGTGGCGACGACCAAGTGTCTTGGCGACGAGACCGTGTCGGTGGCTGCCGCTCCCGCCTCGTCCTCTTCGTCTTGCACATGACGACCGTGTTAGGGTACATCGGGATCGTGACAGCCATCCTTCTGGCGCTTTCGGCACTGTTCGTGGTCGGTCAGTGCTCCTGGCGCAGCCTCCAGCAGTACCGCCACCGCCACCGCCGCTACAACTCGGAGGCCATACCGCGTCGGTAGTACGCCCTGCAAGTGACTACCGAGCGGATGCACGTGCTCTCGTAACTTGCCGTCCGTTGTACTCGACACGAATTGGCTTTAGATGGGCGACCAATCATGCAGCCAAGCCGATGGTATGCAGAGACCTCGCGTCTCGTCATGCGAAGCGCCCAAGGTCGTTGACGAACTGCATCCACAGCAAGTTTGTTGGCCTTGGCGGGATTTTGCATTGAAATTATCCGGATATACTTTGTACGGATACACTTTTGATGCCGAATTTGGCGGGAAAGTATAGAATTGGGCGAAGCAGTGGCGCGGACATGCAGACGGAGATGACCGAGAGCGTGGCGACAGTGGCCGCCGTAAAGCCCGAGGGCGCGGATGGGGTGGAGCAAGCCGTGGCGTCCGCTGCGGACGCGCCTAGCGTCGACAACGGGGACATGAAGACGGCGCCTAGCGTCGACAACGGGGACGTGAAGACGGCGCCAGCTAGAGTGTGCTCGCTGTGCTCGGCCAAGAAACCGATCGCCGGAGGTGCGTATTGGCGCGACGCACGTGCCTGGAGGCCGACCTAACGCCGCGCTTTCGCCGGGGCAGGCTGCGTCAGCAACGCGTGTAAGAAGTGCTGCCTCGCGCACTCGGAAGACTGCCCGGTGCACCAAAAGTCCAAGAAGAGCGACCTGATGGCTGCCAGTACGGAGGCGCTCAGCTGCTCTCTCCACGCGTTTGCTGTCGCTAATGCGCACGTTTCGTGACGCCTCCAGTGCTGGAGAGCCCAGCGGTGCCGGACCCGAACAAGGCCAAGAAGGCTGTGCTCAAGCACGAGTTCAAGGAGCTCAACTTCGCATGTACGTTGGTGGAGAATGGAGCAGCGATCTGGTGCGTCATCCCGACTGACTAGGCAATGGTGCGTTCCGCCTCCTGGCAGACTACCAGGAGACGGTGACGATCTTCTGCGTGCGCGACTTCTTCGGGTCCAAGAAGCTCAGCCAAGGCATTCTGAACGACCAGACGCGCTCGCAGCGCGTGAGTGGGTCGTACCTGGGCAAGCAGCCCAAGCGCATCAAGGGCGTCAAGTCGCCCGAGCTCAAGGCGGCAATCATGGACGTTCTCGGCAAGCGCAAGCGACCGGATGCTGAGGAATCCTCGGCACGACCCGCGCCGGTCGAAGCAGCGAGTGGCTAAAGCTTCGACTGCTGCATTGCATTGCGCTGCGGACTGAACAATGTATTACTCTTCATTACTTCATCCATGCAGGGATGCCATCTTCGTCGCTTTGCAGTGTCTCCAAAGTAGGCGCTGGCTGTATCGACTCGCTGTCGGCCTTCGTCGCTGTTGTTGTGTCAGCCTTCCTGCTCTTCTCGAGGAACACGACCTCTTCCTGGAGCTGCTTCACGCGGAACTGGTACTCACGGCAGCTCTTGTGCGCGAGCTGGACCTCGGCGTCAGCGTCTTTCAGTTTCTGGTCGAGCGCTTGGTTCGCCGCCTCCAAACTCGCCACCCGAGCCTGCGCGTGCTTGCTCTGCGCCGCTTGCTGTCCCAGCCGCGCTTTCATTTCCTGGTTCTCCTTCTGGAGCTTCGAGAGCTGAGCCGTCAGTTGCTCTTCTGTCCGCGACAAACTGCTCCGCTTCTTCTCCGTGTCGGCCGCCTTTGCGCTAGTCTCCTTCAGAGTCTGTTGTATTCAATCTCACACGCCGTCAAGAAGTGCGACCAGGTTCAAGTGAGAACACCCGCCGACTGCTCACCTTGGCAAGCGAGCGGTGCTTTTCGTCGGCGAGTTGTTTCTCCTGCTCGAGTTTCACGCATTTGGCGTCGGCTGCAGCACGATGTTCGAGCTCCAGTGCCAAGGTCTACGGTGTTCAATCCCTCCCAAAAGTTAGGAGGCGCTCCGTTGATGGTCACGATAGGGCTTTGTGACCTGTTCGAGCTCGCGATGGGCGTCCTCGAGGTGTTGGCGATCCGCCAGCAGCTGCTGGTTGCTCGCTTGGAGTTGTCGGATTGTCTCGTCTTGCTCGAGAGTCTGATGATGCGGTCAGAGAGTGAGATCATTGGCTAGACCACGAGCAGCAAGCATACCAACAACACTGCGGAACCTTTGCGAGCTGCGCTTGCTGGTCGCTCTGCGCTTCGGCCAGTCGTCGCTCGAACGTGCTGCGCTCGAGCTGGCAGCGCTGAAGCTCTCGAGTCAGCTGCTCCGTCGACGCTTGCTGCTCCTTCGTCTTGGCCTGAAGCTGCGCACGAGATCTCTCTAGCAAGCGCCTCTGCTCCTGGACTGTCGCCCGCTGAGCCTCGTATTCCGTCTGGAGCTGATATCGAGGAGCAAGAGGCAGCTATAGCGTTAATCGACGTGGGTCATTCGCTCTCGCAGCAATACGCGCGCTCACTTACCCGGCCGCACTGGAGCTGCACAAGCTGTAGCTGCCTCTGCAGCTCTTGGTTGGCTGTTGTAAGCTCCGTCCGCACGCTCTCCGTCTCTTGCTGCTGCCGCTGAAGGCAGCCCTCGAGGTCTGACTGCTGCCGGTCAAACGCTTCCTGCTCACCCCGGTCAGAGCTGCAGAGACATTCGGTGACGCGTCGACTCGAGCATCCTGCGTACGAACGAACCTGCTTCCGCCGCAGCAGCTCGTTCTCCTTCTCCTTCTTGGCGAGCTTGGCGCTGAGCATCTCCAGCAGCCCGTCGTGCATCCTCTGCTCGTCCTCCTGGATGATGCTGCTCAATTGGTTGCCGCTGAATTGCGGAAGGCGAACGGACGGCGCATCGCGCGCGTCCTGTTCAGGCGTAGGAGCAGCGTCAGCATCTAGTGATGATGGTAGTGATGGTCGGCGAGCACTTCACGGACCGAGACTAGCCGGCCGACGCGGAGCCCACCACCGCGCGCGGTCGGTGGAGCGATTGGCTTGAGTGGCTTCGGCTTAGCCGGTCCCAGCGCATCCAAAGCGGCACTCAGCTCCTTACGAGCCATGGCCAACACCTTCACCAACGAGAAAGCTAGTAGAACTGCAGGAAGTCTGAAGCGCGTTCACCGGTATTAATAGCTAGGACTGTGCTCATTCTACTTTCACATCTTGGATTGTTGAGATGTCGGCTAGGACGACGAGCGCTCGCCGACAACATTGCTGCTGGCGCCTGCTCACTCGGCAGGATCCGCGAGCGCCAGTCGCCGTCCACAGCCAGGTCGATGTCCCAAGGATTCGGCTTTCGCTGCCCATAAAGAGGGGCGTGGAAAACTTGACAAGACCTTGGTTGCCATGCACTGCAGAAAGATGGAGAAGGCTCAGGTAATGAGATTCCACTATACGCTATCTTCACGCGACCAGGCAACTACGCCCAGCGCAGCTCAGATGTCCCTATAGCATTCGTCATTGCCTTCCAACAAAACATGAAGACACATGCACGCACAGAGGAGGCCTTCTCAGCGATCTTGGTGATTGAAATGTCGTCATCATAGTCAAGAGTAGCAAATATCTTTTCGTTCCTCATCGAAAGCCCCCCGCGCAGACTTATGCGCGCACACACGCAGATACACAATACGCACACACGCTGATACACAATACACACGTACGCTAGATGTCGGTCGGTCTCATCATACAAATGCCTCGAATGCTCTTCACGTACGGGATCCGAGACGCGCCGGGAGCGCTGCAGAACGCGGCGCAAATGGCGCGCTCTTCCCCCTCAGTCTCGTCATCTAGTTGTGTAATCAATTGAGGACCCGCAAACCCACGCCCCACACACAAGCTCGCGCTGTGCTGGAGCTGCTGCTTCTGCTTCCTGTTGGACCGGCGAATCGTCGAATGAGTCGGAGTCCCAGAGTCGCCGCCAGTGCATTGGCGACAGTGTTGTTGGCGCCAAGCGACTGGCCGCGACGTTCGTAACCAACCGCTCGTAAGAATCCACCTAAGACGTAATTACGCATTCGATACGACCTTCGGATTGGACAGTTATCCGGATCATCGTCTTCATTACAGCCTATGGCGACTGGCTATTCTAGAAGTTCGGCGCTCAGATATTCCACCAATTACAGCGCGGCCAATTAGCAGGAATCAGAATGACTGCCTCCCGCATTCGTTCCGCCCCGACATTACGGGTGAAGAAGGCGAATCGCACGAGATCTCCTCCGTCCAGCCGGATGGCGACGCCCCGGGAGAGGGAGCTAGAGGCCGAGGTCGCGATGCTCCGGAGGTGCGCGTCGTCCAGCCGTTAGTGTCATACGCGGGCTGAGTGGCTGACCACTCGTTCGCAGCGAGCTCGCGGCAATGGAGACGCTGGTCGAGCGGTACCAGGGCGAGCTGGAGCGCGTGCGGCCCAGTCCGGCGCTGCGACAGAGGAGCAGCAGCGTCAGCGACGCCTACCGCGTCGAGGACGAGGTCTTCGAGAACCAGGCGCTGTACGCGAGGGCGTGGGCGTCCGCGAGTGCCCAGAAGGAGATGCCCGCGTACTGCGACGCCAGCGGGCAGGAGACCCAGTTCGACAAGGTGCGCGAGATAGTGACAACCGCTGTGTGCCGACTCGCATACTGACAGCAGCGCTGGCGAGCAGGTGGTAATGCCTAGCGAGCACTGGGAGTGGGTGAGCGGCTGGCGATGCGACGTCCATGCGCACACGGACGAGAGTGGCTGGGTGTACGCGTCATCATGGAACGCGCTGCTGGACCCCAGCCAGCCCCATCGCAGGTGCGTGTTGATGCGCTAGTGGCCGTTGGAAGATGGTCCAAGGTCGCTCATAAGCGACGTTGGAGCAGTGAGCGAGCGCTGGAGGACCGCGTCCGTCGACGGCGTTGGACTCGCGAACGAATGCTGGTGAGCTCGACGGGGCTGCCGAGGCCAATCACCCAGCGGATGCTCGAGCAAAGCCGGCTCGCCTCCATGGTAGGGGGTGCGTTTGGAGTTGTGAGCTGCATTGAGAGAGCGATCGTTCACTTCCTCTCTTTCTGCTATTGCTTAGCAATATGCGAACGAGAAGCTGAGCCAGCAGGTGCGTGACCAAGCGCCAGGTTCGCCATTGGCAAACGGGCTCGACTGACTGGTTGTACTGGCGTCTTTCTTCAGCTCCTGCGGGCAAACGACCGTATTGGCGAGTGCGAGCAACTGATCCAGAACTACGAGATGCAAGTCGTTCGTCTCCAAGATCGCATGGAATCCCTGGGACAGCGCAGGCAGCCGCCCTCGACTCGCACGCCAGCTTTGGACCCAGCGGCTTCGTACTCTGTGCTCAAGAGCAACGAGGTGCTGCGGGAATCGGAGCACCTCCTGGGCGATGTTTTCGCGGAGCCAGAGATGGCCGACCTGACGCTCGCGATAACGGACGTGCAGCGCCGACGGTCCGAGATGGTCGAGGAGTGCGAGAACGAGCTGAGCGGCGCCATGGACGAGTTCATCGGCCTCGTCGAGACGCTGGAACGGCGGGCATCTTTCGCCCAGGTGAAGTCGTGATGTGAACATATTTATTACTGCCGGGCGTCGGCCGGCGCCGTGCCTCATGAGCGCTCGATTGTGTCATTCTCCTGAGCATCCAGCGTGCTCGTGAGGCCCACCACTCACCCGGAGGCGCACAGCTCGATGAAGACCTTGTCGTGCGTCCCCTTGAGCAGCAGCTGGCCCGCGTAGTCGATCTTTTTGAGCCGCTTGGCGGCGCGCAGCGTGCCCATGAGCGCCTCGAACACGTCCTGGCAGCGCTCGTCGTCGAAGAGCTCGCCGAACGACACGCCGAACTTGTCGCCCTGCGGCTTGCCGAGGCGACGGATCTCGACCACCAGCTGCTCCACTTCCTTCTCGACGTCCATTGCTGCGCTTGGAACCGGGCGTTTTCTATACTAACGGGCGCCATCCTTCTCGACTGCGGCGGTTGTTTCGCATCCGAGCGCGGAGTCTTCTTGGACGAGCACAGCGACTCGTTGTGTCGTCAACGAGCGACGGCGGCCGTTCGTGAATTGTATCGGGGCTTCGAAGTATGGGCACAAATTTGGGATTTTTGGCCAATCATATCGGTTCGCGGCTTTTTCATCGCTGATCCGCGAAACCGGCAATTGGGAGCGTGAGTTGCGACGGAAGCGCCGAGGACGCCGCGATGGCGGACGCCGACGTGTACGCGTTCGAGCAGGAGCTCGACGAGATGGACGAGTGGGAGGCGATGCACGCGCACGAGATGGAGGCGGAGGAGGAGGAGATGCGCGCCATGGAGGAGGCCGAGCGCAAGGTGTCGGCGTCGTCGTCGGCGCCGGCGGCTCCCGCCAAAACCGCTGTGCCCGCTCCCGCCAGCCAGGAGCCCGTTGGAGACGAGGGGAACGACACCAACGAGGACGAGGAGGAGGAAGGCAAAAACGACAGCCTGGCGCGGGCTCAAGAGCGGCTGAACCACGTGCTGGCGCGGTGTTTGACGCTCCTGGGTGAAGATGACGACGGCGACGAGCGCATGGAGGAGGAGACGGAGCCGATGGACAAGTACATCGGTCGGAGAAAAAAGACCGCGGCAGCGGTGGACTCGACTGTCGCCAGTTACTTGCACGACCGGCCGCCCATCGACGTGGGTTCAATGCCCGTTGTGCTGAAGGACGGCGCGCGCTTGTTCCTGCGCAAGAAGCCGGCGGCGGTGGCGGCTTCCAAGATGGCTGCGGTGCGCCGCAACATGGACGCGAACTCGCTCGTTCCGATCCAAACGCTGATGGACGCGATTCAGCAGGTACGGACGCTCGCGCGTGGCTGGCTGGCTGGCTGGCTGGATACGAGTGTAGGCGAACGCGTCTAACAACTGTTTTGTGACGCCGGCAGCGCCAAATCGCAGCGACTGTCGCGGATGACGACGAAGAGATGGTGGTCGACGTGGCAGACAAGGCGGCGGTCGAGTCCGGGCCCAAGGCCTTGTGGCTTGACAAGTACCGACCCAAGGGCTTCATTGACCTGCTCAGCGACGAGCGCACCAACCGCGAAGTGCTTGCGTGGGTCAAGAAGTGGGACCCTTACGTGTTTCCTCACAAGAAGGCAGTCGCTGTGAGTATGCGCACTTCTCCACAAAGCAAGAAGCCGTTCGCTGGTCCTGCTTCAAGCGGGATCTTCGGCAATGCCCCCAACAAGCAGCCCGGCGGCCAAGAGCCGGCCATCGATCTCGTCGAGGACAAGCGACCGCACGAGAAGATCATTCTGATCTGCGGGCCGCCTGGCGCGGGCAAGACTACGCTCGCGAACATTGTCGCCCGACACGCCGGCTACAACCCCATCGAGGTCAATGCGAGTGACGACCGCACCGCAGACGTTCTCAAGAACAAGGTGCGCGCTGCTTCTGCGCATTGAATAGGCTTTTAACGATGCCGCTGACCGACTGACTCCCCATGCCAACTGTCCGCAGATCATCAGCGCCATGGAGATGCAGTCCATTTTCGGCAGTCGGAAGCCCAACTGCATCATTTTGGACGAGATCGACGGCGCCATGAACGGCGGCGACGGACGAACTGCAATCGCAGCCATCCAGGAGATCGTGACGGCTCCGCTACGTCCAAAGAAGAGCAGCGGCAAGACGGCCGGGAAGAACCGCCACCCTCTGACGCGTCCGCTAATCTGCATCTGCAATGACCAGTTCGCATCCGTGCTGCGGCCGCTGCGGCAAGTCGCCAAGATCTTCGTGCTGGACACGCCCAGTCCGCAGCGGTTAATCTCGCGCCTCAAGTACATCTGCCGGCAGGAAGGGCTCACGCGAACGACCGGAGCGCTTTCTGCGCTGTGTTCCAACGGCGAGAGCGACATCCGCTATTGTGTCAATGCGCTTCAGTTTCAGAGCATGCAGCCAGGTCGATACGACTCGAGCACGTCGGCAGCAAGTGCTGCTGCAAATGGCCTCATCGTTGGCCAGAAGGACCAGACGCGCGGCGTGGTCGACACGATGGGTCTCGTGTTCTACCAGCCGCGGTCCAAGACGTCCATCACGCCGACGCCGGCCTCGGAGCTCGTCGCCGACGCCGCGCTCGGTCTGGGCAACTCTTCGCTGCTGGTCAACGCGCTCGACGAGAACCTGCCGTCGATGATCTTCAACGACCCGACCATGAACAAGCTCTGCGACGCGTTCGAGTGGCTCGGCCTCGCCGACGCGTGGGACACCAAGGTGCGCGCCGAGCAGCAATTCGCCCTGACGGCGTACGTGCCGTTCGCCGCCGTCGCGGTGCACCACGCGTGCTGCACGAGCTCGAGACGACGCGTCGCGTACCCGCGAGCCCACTTCGAGGCGCAGAAGAAGCTCGATCGCGCGCACAACATTCTCCGGTCGCTGCTTGAGGCGTCGCAACTGCACGCGAGCATGCGCGTGGGTCCCGGCGCGCTCGTTGTGGACGTGGTGCCGTCGCTGCTCGGGATCTTGTCGCCCAACATCCGGCGCGTGAACCCGTCGCTGCAGTCGACTGAGGAGAAGGCCATGGTGAAGCGCCTGATCCATGTCATGGCGTCGCTCGGGCTCTCCTTCCGGCCAAAGTTCATGCCCGACGGCAGCGAGGACTTTACGCTCGAGCCGTGCGTTGCGCTGGTTGATGTGCTTGCTGCTGGCCGAACGCTGCTAACGCTCCTATGGCTGACTGACTGACTACGCAGAGCGCTGCACGAGTTGATGCTGTTCAAGCACAGCGAGGATGACCAGGTGCACCGGTCGATGCTCCCGCCGTTGGTGCGCAAGATGATCACGCGCGAGGTGGAGCTCGAGCACATGCGGCGCAGCGAGGGCGGCGACCGCGGCGTCGCTTCTGGCAACGCCCCAAGCAGCGGCAAGGCGGCGGCCGAGGGCGACAAGAAGGCGGAGACAGCCGACGCCAAGAAGCCCAAGGCGTTCGTGCTGCCCGAGCTGACCGAGGCGCAGCAGGCGGCCAAGGCCGAGGCCATGCGGCGACGCAACCCGTTCGCGTTCGCGCACCGCGAGGCCAAGCGCAAGCGTGAGCAGCTCGCGCGCGACCAGCAGCAGCAGCAGCAGAGCCAAGACCGGGGGGGCGACGACGGCGACGACCCGTCCGCGCGCCGCTCGCGCGTGCGCTACAAGTTCAACGAGGGCTACACCAGCGGTATCAAGACGACCGTGTTCATGCGCGACCTGTTCTAGCGCTCGTCCCCCGCCGCGGCCGCAAGTGCGCCGGCCGTGTGCAATGCCACCACCGCCATCGTTCAGTGCTTCTTCTTGCTGTTCTTCTTCTTCTTCTTCTTCTTCTCGTTGGAGGAGGGGTCGGTCGCGGCTGCCGGGGCCGCAGGCGCAGACGTGGCCGCGGACGTCGGCGCCGCCACGCGCATGGGCCCCAGCACCTCCTGCATGGCGAAGCGCAGCAGCCGCGTGAGCCGCGGCACGTGCGCCGGCTCGCTCGTCTGGTACTTGACCACGTCCAGCGGCTCGTGCACCACGCGCGCCACGACCTGCAGCCGCGGCTGGCGCTTGCCGCCCACGTGCGTCTTGATCGTCAGCCGCGAGCGCGGCGCGTCCGCCACGAACGCCAGCTTGGCCTTCTCCTCGAACGCGTCCCAGCTCACGCCGCGTTGGTCCATCCTGCCCGCTCTTCGTGTTCACAAGTGCGCCTAGTATGGACTCCATACTATGGACTCCATACTATGGACTCCAGATCCCCCTCCTCCCTCGGATTGGCGCGCTGTTCAACACTAAAGACCTCCGATTGGTTGAAAAGGATATTGTGATTGTTGGCAGCCTCGAATTGGTAAAAAAGGGTGTATAGCCGCAGTTCCTGAAGTTGAAGATGCCATCGCGAAGATATGCACGGGCATGGCTATTTTTGCGGCCTGAACGCGTCGAAAACGGCGTCTGCATGCCGCTCAACGTTGTGCTGGCGCCCCAAAACCGACTGCGACCGAGAAGCACTCGTCTTGAGGCGGAGGGCATGGAAGACCGGCTGCAAGGTGGGTGCTGTACAAGCTGGATTCTCCAGCCGTCCGTAACCTCACAGCGAGGTCTCTTCCTTCGTTCCATCGACTGCCCGATGCAAGGCGCGCGCGGTGAAGTCGCTGCACTTGGAGATCTCCTACAGGTAACAGGTGTCGGGAACACTGTGGCTGCGCCAGTCCTAACGACAGGCCGACTCGTGAAACAGAGCATGCTTCGACGCGAGGGCATCAACTCGAACAACTGCGATTCGACGGCCGATTTCGACGAGTCCATTGGCACAAGACATGTCAGCGGAGCAGCGATGGAGGGGGTTCGACCTGTGCGCTCAGCTGCCTCGAGCGATGGATACTCACCCGTGGCAAACAATGAAGAGCCTGCCAATTGTCGGACCCGCTCAATGACTAGCGTGAGACCGACGGCCCCGTTGCCAACACGGCACTTAAACAAGGTCACAGGACGACACGACATCCACGTCCAGATCCACCGTGGGCCTGTCATGAGAACTGTGGTTGCCTCATGCGTCGATCCCTCCCCCGAGGTTCGGACGGGCCCCGAAGAGAAATACTCGAGCACCAATGCCAATGACGATGACGTGGCCCAGCCCCCTCTCGGCTTCGTGAACCGAAAGTCCGTTGCGTTGCTACAGAAGAGCGAGAGCTTTGAGCCCGACTTCCAGGCGCGAATGCAGCGGTTCCAGCAAAAGGGCCGACAAAAGAAGGAGGAGCTGCGTCAACGAGCGGCCGTCGCCGAGCAGACCAGTGCCCACACGCCCGAGATCAACAAGGTGCGTGCGAGTGATAGTTGCTAAACGCTCTGGTCGATGTGGTCCTTCACGATTTCGCTCTCGGTTACGTTGGGCGAAGTGCTCGAAGCGGTTGCGACGACGGGTCTCCCATCTTCTAGCCTGGCAGAACGAGAAGGAGAACAAACTGTCTCGCTTGCGCGCCGCGGAGGCGATCAAAGAAGTCGAGCCGTGCAAGGTGAAGCCCGCGATGAGCATGCGGTCGCACGACCTGCTCGACGATCGACGCGATGAGGTCGCTCGCTGCAAAGTGGAGGACAGGCTGCAGCTACTCGGGTTGATCTACCAGTACGAAAGGGAGGAGCGGGTTCGGGAGCAGCAGCAGATGCGAGCAGTCGACGGCCCACGACTCGCCCCGCACTCCCTCAACCTGGCACGAGCGCAAGAGCGGTCAGTGTTTGAGCGCCTCTACGGGCAGCGTCACCGCCAACGGCAATCTGCAGGGCATGACCGCACACGGGAGACCGGAAGTGGGAATGACAGACCGAGCGTCTCACGGCGCGAAGGTACTGCAGGAAGAGGTAGCGACGTGGTTACACGACTCTATGCTATGGCCGACCGATACAAGCAAAAGCGAATACAGATGAGCGAGCGACAAGCGGCCAAGGCAGCAGGCATGCTGGTAGGTCCCTCCATCCCGCGAGCGCTGTCTCTGGCTCAGTTTCCAACACTTTGTGTGCGTATGTTGGGGATGCATGACGCGCAGACCACGCTAAAGCTCAGCGCTCGAAGTCGCCAACTCTCCACGAAGCGACAGCGACCAGGACACTCCAAGTCCGTGCGGCTGTGTCCTTGCTGCGTTCGGGAGCCGAGCGAGTGCACCACAGCGCAAGAGCAGCAGCCCCAGCAGCCAAGGCGCGTCGGGTCCAAATCTGCCGAGGCGATCTACGAGAAACACGTCCGGTGGCAGCAGCAACGAGAAGCGCGGCGGCTGGCCGAGAAGCAGCGCGACGAGGAAGCGCAGCTGCAGGAGTGCACGTTCCGCAACCCGTGGTACCGGTCTGCGTGGGATCCACTCACGGAAGAGCCTGAGCGTTCGGG
>JAADXX010000151.1:0-44520 GCA_023338025.1 Phytopythium oedochilum | reverse complement strand
GATTCTTTCGAAGAACCAGTGGTAGTTGTCATGATCTTCAACCGGTGCAAGTGCAACAGCTGCCACCCGGTTGCCAAGATTACCGTCACGCCCAACCATGACGATCTGAACGCCATTGTACTTGCGGTGCTTCATATGAGCCGCATCGACTCCGAAGACACGTTGTCCATTCGAGAACGAGGATGGGTTCAGAATGACGATCGCGCGTCGGAAATGTCCCGTCACGTAGCGTTGAACCTCTGCGAAAGTCCCTTGATTAACTCGCGTGAACTCGGACATGAATGCTGGCAGTAGACGGATGGTCATTGGATCCTCAGAAAATACATCACCGTGAATCTGCTGCTTCGCCCGGTACATCGTGCTAGTACTCCATCCAACGCCCACTTGGCGACGCAGCTGTGTCACCAGTGCCTGTGACGAGGCGCTTGGATCTGCAGCAACTGCAGCTCGAACAACGGGATGATCTGCAATCTGGGCTTGTGTTGGTCGCGCTATACCCGAGCAGCTTTTGTGCTCCAAGTCTGCATCCGTGACGTGCCAATCACGAGAACTTGTTTTCCCGTGATATCGGGCCAACTTCAACTACCAACCGCAATCTGGTGCGCTAGAGCAAACGAGACACCGGAACGTCCCGCCCTTCTTCCCGACGACAGCCTGTTTGCCTTGTATTAGCGCAACATTCTTGATAGCAGCAACCGCGGCCTTGCCGCTGTCCCACCTGGGCTCTCAGTTCGTCCAGACTCGGAGGTCGTTCATCGGAGACGGGAAGGGATGCCATCGACGACGATTCTGTAAATGGGGCGTCCAACGAGCGGGGTTAAGCCATCTAAAATTACCCCGTACACGTCTATTTTGAAGTCAGTCGAGGTTACACAGTATTTTAAACACCGTGTATCACCTTTTGAGCAAATATTCTATGTGTACCACCTTTCGGAATTTTCCCTCTTTTATTTGTATTGACTCGTCCGTAATTCTGGTCGTATTACACTGTACTTCTACTTATAAGTGGGCGAAGTCAGCCCACTTACGTTGCGACAAATCGGTGGTAGTCCACTTACATAATTTAATTTCTCACCTCCAGACTCTCTGATGGCGGACCACGGGAAAACCCGGGACAAGGAGCCAGCGGAAGTATTCTTTTGGCCATTATGAGCTCGGATTCAGTTCGAATCGTATGGGTGGCGAACATGACATACTCCAACACTGCTACCACCAACAATGTATCGGTGATAGCTGGTCTCTATCATATTTTACGCGAGACGACCAACCGGGGCATACGGGGACTACATGTGATAGGAGACAGCGCTCTCATCCTATGCCTCATGAAAAGATGCCGGAACCCAAGGTCTGCGAAGCTAAGGTGTTGGTATCTACGAGCGCGTCAGTTAGCAGACATGCGCGATATGATGTCATGACATCACCACAACCGCAAACACAACAAGATGGCCGACATATTGGTCAACATTGCCATGAATGATCGCCGGAGTCGACGAGATACATGGTCCGGAGATGCAGAAACGGCACATCGATACCCTGGGATACTCAATCTGTTACCAGGAGATGTACAGCACTTCATACAACACAGCAAGCAGGACGTCAGAGTGTAGCGGCTAGACAGTCATCGGATAATACAAATGGTGCAAACGAAGCGCGTCTTCGACGCGCGATGCTGCTTCGCAGCATGGGTTACTTCGAGGTCACACTCAGCAGGGGTAGCCAATAGATATTTGAGTTAATCAGATAAACGACAGTAACACAATATACATCACCTTAAAAATAGTTTGGAGCTGTATTGGCCAGCGTAGCTGAATATTGCCATCATTTCCACGATTTGATAAGTTAGAGAGTATCGTCCCCGACCGGACAGGAGACACATGGGTTCGTCCCCAATGCAGCGACTGACCCGATAAATTTGTTTTGATCTCGGTCTAGTCAGTCGGCACGACAATCTTGCCTCACACGTGTTTCGCGACGATCGACTTGCGCCTGAAAGGATCGCCCTTGGGGCACGCCACCGTTGCAAGCCCACTCGAAGAATACAAGACGGCGAACGTCGCCGACGAAGCCGCGATTGAAGCACTTAAGAATCGGCCGGATGGCGCCGAAGCGGCGGCTGACTGCCTTTGAAGTGCAGACGCCAGCGCCGCCAAGACCAAGCGTTCGCGGAAAGTGTCTCCCAAGACACTCAAGGAGAAGGAGTTCAAGAAGGACAAATCGTACTTCACGGTGGCCTGCAATCTCCAGAAAATTTGCCGAGACCCTCTGCTCCGCAATTAGATCCAGCAAACCGCCCACGCGCTCAAGCAGATCCAGATGGAAGCATGACACCTCGTCAATCTCCACTCGCTTCGGTGCCTGGAGAACGGCCTCGCACTCCCTGACTACTGCAAGCCAACGTTCTATGATCACTGCTGCTCCGGAGCCGCCACGACGGCCGGGACACGTCTAATCGCAACGAAGGACCCAGATCTTTGGGATTCGATCCAGCTCTACCGAGACCACCGATCGCGTTCGAGACACGATCAAGTTGTCAACCTTCCTGGATATCCTTGGCTGAAGCAGGAGCTTCGCGGACAAATGGTTGTCACCACTGGAGTGATGATTCGTCATCGATTTGCAGCGCGCTTAAGGCTCTACATTCGAATCGTGTTTGGAGGCCTCTGCAATCGGCTCACCAAGAAAGAGGAAAGGCCAAGAAAAAGCTCGTGAAGGACATTATGGACGCGTGCTACAGCGACAAGGACTCTGACTTGACGGAGACGTTGCAGATGCGAGATGTTCTCGCACCAGACGGGGTCGAGTGGAGCGAGCAGTGGGTCCCGTCGGCGTGCAACATCCGACAGAACGGGTTGGCGTTCAACGTCCGGCTGATTTGGGAATTCCAGTGTGTTGTAGAGGAGCGGCTAGCAGAGACGCCTATTACGAAGGGGTTGCGCATGTTCTCGCTGTTCCCTGTAGCAACTACGTACTCGCGCAACCACATCACCATCAACGCATCGACGCTTCACGGCCTTTACCAATGACTCGAGGTGCTGGAGGATGCTACCGCTGGGACGTCCCAGGTGTCGAACTGACAGAAACGGCATTTAAAGCGAATCGGTGGACGGTCATGTGCAACGAGTTCGACGTCGCAAGCTTTGAGGCCCGGCGAGCTGAGTGTCCACTGCCCAAGGTGGCGCTCAACGAGCTGTCCGTCGAGGCCAAGTACGAGTACGCTATCCACCTCATCGCGAACCAAGTGACGACCGACGGCTACAGCGCCTCCGTCCTGCTGTTTTGACCCCGATCAGAGAGCAAAAACAGCGCTGCACACAAGTTTTCAGAGCCGTCTGAGTCACAGGGCCCAGTCGTTCCGGTCGGCTACATACCCAACATCATTGGCCTGGATCCTGGGATGCGCACAGCAGTGCGAGAAGACCTTCGAACGGACGAGTAGCGGCAGCGGCGACCTCAAACTAGTTCATCCCGCCGAAAGCGTCGGCAACACAGATCTCGATTTTGGCAACGAAAGAAAAAGCGCAAACGGAAAAACGATCGACCGCGCTGGATCCGCCGAGCAAAAGCTCCCAAGCATCGAAATTGTGGTGAAGCGCTCCTGGAATCTCCCAGGAGTCGCCATGTTCCGCGCCCGCGACCACCATACTCTGGCCAAGAGAAATATTTCTCTAGGATAATATATACTTCTCTAGAGTGCCCTTGGAGAATTATCCCAGGGGAGTGACCTCTGTGCCCGAATTTAAGTACAGGTCAGAATGATGTGGTCCACACAAATCTACGTAGAAGCCGGTTCGTTCAGACTGGCTCCAAAAGGTTGACGTCAATCAAAACCTCTCGTAGGTCATATCGGAACTGCCCATGAAAAAGGGGTAGTTTTCAACCCATACGAAGAGAATAAAGACTTCCGCTTTCTCTCCTAACTGCGCAAGACCAAGAGAACCAGTTGGCTCTCCAGGGTGAAAACACGGGAAGCCGTCTGGAGGAAGTCGTCGAAGCGCGCTACATCAAGTCCAAGCCCGATAAGGTGAGTGCCCGCGCCTGTGTGTGGTGGGGCGCGCGTTTTAAAATTAATCGGACGCAGCGACGCCACGACGTTGTCCGACGCTGGCTACGGAGGGGTTACCCCGATGCATAGTGCAGAGCAGCTTGACCTTGGTTCACGTTGTGTACCCGCCAGCGCACACGGTTGCGATCAGCGAGGGTCAGGCCTACGTCCAGGGAGTCGGAGCTTGAGAACTGGAGGAAGAGTAGGGGAGGGGTGACCACCCGCGGCTGCTCTTAGCTGACGGTGGTCGGTGGGGTCGGTGAACTCCCGCGAGACTAAGCCGATCGCGGCGAGTCACCTAACTTGGCGCGGCTTGACACGCTGGCCCCAGTGCAAAGGGAAAAGGGGGGTAATCCGGAACGATCGCGAGGTCGCACCCGCCTAAAGATGTGGGAAGCCAAACGGCGCGTAGCCCTTCCCGACGACTTGACACCGGACGACACGGTGTTGGGGACTTGAGGGGTGTGAACAACTCACAGGGGCCCGGCCAAGTCGAAACCGGACTTCCTGCCGCCTTGCCGCGTGGCCAAAAACGAGAAAATCCACTTGAGCGGAAGACGGTAAATTGAGAAGTTAAACCTACAATGACTATGTAGTCCTTCCTGCGGTCCTTTGCGTGTCTACGTATTACCTGGTTTCTGGCCGGAGCGTTCGCGGATGTGCTTGGGCGAATCTGGTGGTTGGGACGCTTCCAGGAACTTGATGACGGTGACTGGCTCGGTGATTGCGCGGCTTGGCGGAGTGGCGGTCATGAATGATTGCGATGGTTGCGTAGTCGGCGATCGCAGATCAGGTCGGCGATCGTCTGATGCGATCTTCTGATTCCGCGACTGGCTGATGCGGCGACTGACTGAGGGACAGATCCTTCAACATACTGATCCGGCGTTCGACCGATTCCACGACTGGCTGATTCCGCGACTGGCTGATCCTGATCTGAATCTGAGTCTGTGCCGATCTGAGCCCGTGTATAGTGTGGTCCACCCATGATGAAACATGATCCTTGGGTGGTATACACCTCGCTGGGACATGCCGGTTGAGTGATGGTCAGCGACTTGGCGCCGTTGGAATCTGGGAACTCTCCGCGCCGAAGAAGTGAGGCGATCTCACAGACCGCACTTTACCACATGTGCGCGTGTATATTGTCTGTTGGTTCCATATTCTCGTGTGTTGTGCTGGACGTTCGCCTTGTGTGTAGCGACACGTCTAGTATAGCACTCGATTCCATAATGTAGAAGAAGTTTTGGGTCAGGAGGGCCCGCCCCCAGCAGCGGTATCGTGAAGAACCGTGGGAGAAGCGATCACTCGCTGCTGAGTTTGCGCTACGAGATTTGGCGGAGCCTCTGCAGTAGATTTACATCCGCGTTTCGGCTCCCTGGTCGGAAGAGACCAGAGGAGCCAATTTGTGAACTAATATTTGTTTGTTGTCCAGCAGGAGGCCAAGAAGCCAAGCTTGTACCAGCCGCTCGACTCTCACGCTCTCGTTTAGAGCCCCCGTTCTCCGGACGACCTTCTACGAGGATCGCAACGCTCCGGTACTGCGAGGCGGTGAAGGGAGGCTTCTCGTCTAGAGAGCCACCGGGATCCGCTGCAGGAGCGCGCTCTAGTTCTCTAGAGTCATCGCACACTGCCTATCGTCCGACCGCTCTGCTGCCTTTCGGTGCGGAAGCGGTCATGGAGCACGGCGCATCATCACCAAAGGCTATCGGATTCAGCATGCTTTGCGGATTATCGCGCGATGGTCGATACTTTTAGAGTATAATGCAGGTACTTCCTCTGTCCCATGTGGACATGAGTATGTATGAGTCACGTGCTGGAGCAAGAAGCACGAACTGATCCGTTTGGTGCTGATGCACCATCACGCTTCCGTAACAGCAAATCGTGGTGACGTGTCGGCGTCCTGTCCTGGCATCCTGTATAATCGCATACCCCAGTCTCGGTACGCAATCAAGAGCCGACATGATGGATAGTAAAACATGCAATTATTCCTTTATAAAATATTCCAATCTTTAAAGTAGTACAACTAGCATCTCCCCCAACGAGTCCTGCTTCCTTCTTATCGCACCAGTTCGTTCACCAGGAAGAAACCGGCCACGGAGGCACACTTCTTCCCTCCCTCTATCTCTCCGCCCGTCGCAGCGGCCGCCATGCGCCTCGTCTCGCTGTGGGCGCTGGCGCTCTCGCTGGCGCTCCCGCCGGCCGCGCGCGCGGACGTAGCGCTGGGTCCGAGCGCCGCCGCCGCCGCGGAGCTGGCGCCGTCGCTGCACTCCAGCGTGGTCGCGGCCGAGCTCGCGCGCGTCCAGGAGATGTACGGCGCGGCGCCGCCGATCCGGCAGCTGAGCGGGGACGCGCTGTCGGCCGCGTCGCCGCCCGCGCGCCGCCGGGACGCGCTCGTGCAGCTCGGCGACATGTTTTTCTACGGGAACCGGTCGCTCGCGACGACTGTGAACGGCTCGCTGGCGCTGCAGTTCTACGGCGAGGCGGCAGCGCTGGGCGACCCGCGCGCGCAGTTCCACGTGGGCGTGGCGTTTAGCTACGGGCTCTGGGGCCTGCCGCTCGACGACGCCGGCGCCATGGCGCACTACTACTTTGCGGCGCTGGGCGGCGACGTCGGCGCGTCCATGGCGCTCGGCCACAAGCACCTGCTGGGCGTTGGGGCGCCCAAGAAATGCGAGACGGCCGTGCGCTACTACGAGGTGGCGGCCAACCGCGCGGTCGAGCTCCGCGAGCGCAACGCGAGCGTGCCGGCGATCCACGACATGCCGCACCGCCGGCTCAAGGCGGTGCACGAGGCGCAGCACAAGAAGAACATCCCGACGGACGCCGCGATCGTCGACTACTACCAGTTCTCGGCGGACAAGGGCGACGCCGAGGCCACCATCAACCTCGCGACGCTCTACTTTTACGGCGCGCGCGGGCTCGAGCAGGACCTGCCGCGCGCCGCCCAGCTCTTCCACAAGGCCTACGAGCTCGGCGCGAGCGGCGGTGCCTACCACCTCGGCCACCTGTACAGCCACGGTATCGGCGTGGCCCAGAACAACGAGACGGCGCTCAGGTTCCTGCAGGAGGCCGCGAACGAGGGCAACACGGCCGCGCAGAACGAGCTCGCGTACATGTATCTGCACGGCAAGGGAGCGGCTCGCGACCTGGACCGCGCGGTCGCGCTCTTCAAGGCCGCGGCCAAGCAAGGCAGCATGGAGGCCTTCTACAACCTCGGCGTCCTCCACATGCAGGGCGGCGGCGGGACAAACCCCGAGTACGAGGTCGCGCACGGGTACTTCCAGGTCGCAGCGCACCAGGGACATACTGTGTCCAGCCACAAGCTCGGCCACATGAGCCTGCACGGCATCGGCACGTCGCGGTCGTGCAAAAGCGCGGTCGAGTCGTTCAAGATGGTCGCCGAGCGCGGCGACTGGGACCGGCAGCTGTCCCAAGCGTACAAGGACTTCCGCAACAAGGACTTCGAGGCGTCGTTCATGAAGTACGCCGTCATGGCGCAGCAGGGGTACGAAGTCGCGCAGCACAACGCGGCGTACCTGCTCGACTACGGCTTCCTCGCGCCGTCCGTGTTCTCTCCCTCTCCGACGCTCGAGCTCGGTAGCGACGAAGACGCCGCGACGGTCGCCGTCATGCTCTACAAGCTGGCGGCGTTGCAGGGCAACGTAGACGCCAACCTCAAGATCGGCGACTACTACTACTACGGCAAGGGCGGGCACACGGTGGACTTGACGAAGGCGAGCGCGCACTACTCGCTCGCGAGCAAGCGGTCGAACGCGCAGGCCATGTTCAACCTCGCGCTCATGTACGAGCACGGCATCGGAGTGCAGCAGGACTTTTTCCTCGCCAAGCGCTTTTACGACCGCTCTCGCGTCGCCCATGTCGACGCGCACGTGCCGGTCACGCTCGCTCTCTGGAAGATGCGCTGGCACATGACGCTGTTGAGCTGGAAGCACTGGTGGGATAAGCTGGTCGGCAACAACCCTGCGCCACTGCCGGCGGGGATAAAGCCCTCGGCGTCTGCCAGAGCCGCCAAGAAGAGAGGCTCCGGGTCCTCGTGGCTCTCAACGCAGTGGCTGAGGAGCTGGCTGCCGAACTGGGTCGGTGCGGCCGTCGGCGGTGCAGACCTCTCGATGCTGTCGGCCGAGCACCTCGCGGACCATTGGCGCGACTACGTCTTTTCAGACAACTTTGGGATTCTGATGCTGTCGATCGCGCTCGGCATCGTGCTCTACATCCGCTCCAAGCGGCAGTATTTACGCGATCAGCTGGAGCAGCAGGAGCAAGCTGCCGCGCCGCAGCAGCCATAAAGTAAGTAAAGACCAGCCAACCACCGCGGCTCGAGGAGCGATAGCACTGGGACCAGCCCGTTGCCTCAAGCGAAGCTCGGCCTTTGCATCCAGGAAGAGAGAGAGAATGGGGCTGGATCCGCTCACGCGGAGCCGCATGGTATGCTTATGGTTTCTTCTCTCTCCATCTCTCCATCCCGACATGTCGGTCTCTTGCTGCATCGATTCTAAGGTGTGAGGATTTACTGCTCGTCTGTAGTAGCGTGGTCGCTAATTCGCCGAAGCAGCTCGGTCATGATGCGCCGCTGCTCCTCCATTTCGGCTCGAAGCCGAGAGACCTCGTCTCGCAGCCTGGCCACCTCCTCAGCGAGCTCGGACACTCGCTGCTGCTCCGTCTTGAGCGCCTCGACCACGACAGGGACGAGGTGCGCGTATGCCACGTGCTGGAAGCCGTTCCGGTCGCGCACGACCACTTGGGGCACCACCTGCTCGACCTGTTGGGCGATAAAGCCCAGCTCACGCGTGTTGGCTGGGAAGTGCTTATCGGGGAACTCGTCTGCCCGCAAGCTGTACTCGACGCCATGCAGCCGCCGAACCAGCTCGGAGGCGTCCTTGATGTCGACGATATTGCGCTTGAAGCGCATGTCGGAGGCGTCGACGTACGCCCCCGAGCCCATGACATGACCGTCAACCGTGATGCCCGCGCCAAAGAAGGCTGCCGACTCGACGAACAGCTCGCCCTGCACCTCGACGGTGTCGATCTCCGTCATGTTGACGTGGCTGATGTGGCCGCCAGTGATTTCGACCCCGCGCAGCTCACTCTGCGTCATGTCGATGGACCCACGCAGGCGCCGCGCTTCGAGCTGCTCCACGCGAAGCGTTGCCGTTGCAGCGTCGTAGCAAAGCCCCTCGTGTTGGTCGAGCGATCCGCTGCGGCCGTACACGGCAACGTGCCCGGCATCGCGCCCCGATACCTCGAGCGAGTTCACCGTTAGCTTCACTTCACTACCGCCAACGTGCGCCTCTTCACTCGTTGTCTCGGAAGCCGACGGGCTCCCAACGTTGCTCAAGAGCGACGCAACGTTCGATGCACCGACTTGATGATTGCTGCCGCCTCCGTTGGCCGATAGCGTGCGCCAGTGAGTCCCGTCAAAGACCAGCAGCGCCATTGACCGTGGGGACAACGTGATGTCCCCCGTGATGGCATCGTCGTCGTCGTTTTGAACAAGCAGCAGCTGACCCGAGAGCGCGCCGGACACATCGATGCGTGCGGCGTTCGGAGAGCCGCTCGAGTCGCCGTCGTTGGTGATGCGCACGTAGCTGTGTGAGCTTGGGATGACGAGTCCGTTAGCGGCTCGAACCATGAGTGGGGACGCGACGAGCTGGGCAGCAGCGACTAGAGCGCCACCGGCCACGATCTTCCCGCCGCTGCTCGTCGATACGTCGCCACTCGTCTCCACATTGCCTCGCGAGTCGAGAGAGAACACGCTCGACGGCGACGAGCCTCGAGCTTCAATCAGCCGGAAAGCTGGCGATCCATCGGTAGATTGCTGATCAGACACGTCCAGACTCAACAGCACGCCAGCGAAGCGAGGGTTGGTCGCCGCGACGTTGAGCACCGCGCCGTTGAGCTCTTGGCTCTTGACTTGAAGCCCGCCATTGTCGATCGCGAACCCGTCGTTCGTTGTCAACTTGCCCGAGTCGACTTGGATTCCCCCGGACAGAACTCGCAACCCGCCAGAAGTGATGGCAACGCCTCCAGACGCAACTTCGACACCGCCTGCAGTGACGCTCAGCCCACCCGAGTGGATTGTCGTCGCGCCGGAGTCGCTGATCTCAAACACTGGGATTCCGACAGACGCGTCCAGTTGGCGACCAGTTGTCGCTGCTTGGTGGTTGCTCACTCGCTGGAAGATGCGAAGCGCCGGCGTTGGGGACGAAGAAGCTGGCGCTCGAAGCGTCAGCTGACCGTTCCAGACATTGATGGACCCGGCACCGAGCGTCACGTCATCTTTGCGGATCTCCAGACCTCCGTTGCGGATACGCACACCGTCCGCGAGGACTTGGAGGCCGCCACGTTCGAGCCGCAGTCCGCCACGCAGCACTTCGAGACCTCCGTCATGAATGACGGTGTTGCCCGCGCCGTTCACTCGAAGGACCGGTCCGCTTGGCATGGAAATCCGCAGGAAATCCGGCGCAGTCTGTGAGACTGCAGTCGCTCCTGATACTGCCGAGGCGCTCGCCCGCATCTCCAAGTGCAGGAGCGGATCGATTGCGCCGCTTTCGCCGCCCGAGTTGGCACTCCCGGCCGCATCGAGCTGGTAGAGATGGTGTGTGTTGCTGTTCAACAGGCGCAAGCGCGCCGCGTCAAGCTCGAGGGAGCCGCCGCGAGCGATCTGGAGGCTCCCGCTCCGTAGCACCAAGTCGCCGCGCGCCAGACTGAGCGATCCGTGATGAAGCGCCGCGTTGCCTTCGCCGTCCAGCGTGAAGACTGTCGCTCCTGCTGCGTCGGCCTTGATGAGGTTGAAGCTTGCCGCCATGGCTCGAGCGGCCGACACGCGGAGCACATTGCCCGAGAAGAACGGGCCGCGCGCTGGCGCCACCAACACATCCTCTGCATCGACATTGTCAGCGCAGGCGTCGCCGAAGAACCCGTCTTGGCAGGCACAGACACCAGAGACCCGGTCGCACTGGCCGTGGTTGCTGCACTCGGCGTATGTCTTGACCCTGGCGTCGTCGGAAATGGACTCGAACGCGCACCGCACGAGGTTCGTGGCGCCACCGGCGAGCCGGAGAGACGATGGGTCGCACCAAAAGGCGGACGCGCGCGGGTTGCCGTCGTGGCGGTGCAGGTTGTTCATGATGGGGAGCGTCGGGAACGAGTGCAGCGCGATCTCGAAGTCCACGCGTCCGCTCTGCGGGTCGAACAGCGTGCGCGTGCACGTCTACATGCAAGCCACGACAGCGCCAGGTTAGTACTGAACGAGGTGGAACCCCGACGTGGGGAGCAAGTGGCTCGTACGAGACTGCCAAGGTTGTAGAAGCGCTGAAAGGCGCGCGTGCAGGCGGCGTCCGTGGCGTCGGCCAGCGAGCGCAGCTCGAACTCGACCAAGTGTCCCTGGAAGGCCAGCAGCAGCGCGCCACCCACGATGGACGACGCGCCTTCGACCGTGAAGCGCAGCGCCTTGTCGTCCGTGCGCGGTGACGTCGGGTCCACGCCGTGAGGGCACATTCCTGTTCGTCAACCGTCCCGTGAGCTTGCGAGAGACAATGCGAGCGCCAAGGACGAGCGTTGAAAGCGTACGGACGGAGCAGTCGTCACCCGTGAAGCCCCACTCGCAGTTGCAAACGTAGGCGCCCTGTCGACTAAGCACGCACGCGCCGTGCAGCGAGCACTGGTTGTCCACGCCCGGGCACCGCGTGCCCACGACCTCGACCTCTCGCGCGGCCACATCGCACGCAACCGCAAGCAGCAGCAGCAGCAGAAGCCACGCGAGCGCGCTCGAACCCATGCCGACCTCAGGACGGGACGGAACGTCGCACAGGCCAGCAAGAGCGGGTGCTGAACAAGCGTAAATGCCTCCGAATGGACACGGAGTCCGAGTCCGTTCGACTCGAAAAAGATTCCGTGGAAGAGCAGTGCATCGAACAAAAAAGGTATGCATGACGTGGGCCACATGAATGTACCCATTTCTTATATTCGTACTTAATCGGATATGCATGCTTCTCCGGGCTGCTCAGATTCAATGGCGCCGGCTCCGGCACCAGCACCGGCTACGGCTCCGGCCCAGCGCGAGCGCACGTTCCTCACGAACACGCAGAAGTTGCAGCTGCGCGAGTTCTGGGCCGCGGACGCGCAGCTGCCCGTGGAGGACGTGGCGGCCTGGGCGAGGCGGCAGTTCGGCGCGACGGTCGGCCGCGCGACGCTCTACCGCATCGGCCGGTCGCCCGCGAGCGCGTTCGCGGGCGTGCGCGGCAGCCGCAAGAAGAGCCGCCGCGTCAAATTCCCGGAGCTCGAGCGCGACGTGCTCGCCTTTTGCCTCGCGTGCATTCGGCACCGGCGCGCGCTGACCGACGAGCTGCTGCTGGAGACGGCGGCCAGGCTGCGCGACCGCCACGGCATCAGCAGCGACGCGCTCAAGCTGTCGAACGGCTGGCTGCACAGCTTCAAGGAGCGCCACGCGCTTCGCGCCGCCGTCCACGCGAATGGAGATAGCGGCGTGTCGGACGCGTCTGCCGTCGCGGAGCCAAAGGCGGCGGTAGCAACGACGGCGTCAATCGCGCACATGACCTTTTTGGACTCCGCGCCGGAGGGGCCGGCACCAATGGAGACACGCTCTCGAGCCATGGCGCAGACTACAACAGCGACAGCTCCGGCAACGGACCAGCAGCAGCAGCAGCAGCAGCAGCAGTCTCGTGCTGCCGTCGTGACGCCGTTGACGTACGTCTCGGTCAAGGCGCTGAGCTCAGTGCAAGCGGTGAGCTTCCTCAACTGGGAACGCGTCGGTGGCATGCGGGACGAAGGGCTCTTCGATGTGGTTGACGACGGAGTGTGCGTGCGTCGCGGTGGGAAGTATCAGATCAACGCCGACATTCGATTCGGCGGATCGCCGTCGAGCGACTTGTCGGCCGTGTTCAAGGTGTATGTGGACGCGTCCGAGCTGCTAGGAGAGTGCAGTGCGTGCCTCCAAGGAGAGAACGGCGTGTCGCTGAGTGCGTTCCAGCTCCAGGTGTCGCTGCCAGCCAACGCCGTGGTGGGGATACAGTTCGTCGTGCCGGGCTTCGCGTTGCACTCCAGTCGATTGGTGATCAAGCTTGTGACCGCAGCATGCGTGGATTAACCTCCATCGACAAGCCTTGTGGTGTGACGAGCACAAGATAGCCCGTTGGGACGCTGTATTATCTGCTGTTGGTGCTGTCGGCATCACATGCGTCTCCTGAACTCGACCACTTAGACCCCGAGGAGCCTGTTTGATCGACGCAGCACTACAGTTAAGGCTATTTGCTGGGAACATTCGGCGGTGGCACGATGCAGAGCGGGTTAAGTGCGGCGCCGCCTGGCGTGCAGCATTCGTCCGGCACGAGCCAGAGATTCTGCCGCGCGGCGCATTGAGCGTCCAAGAAGTTGCACGCGGACATGTAGTACTTCCTGTCGGACGCGCACGCAGAAGGGTTGAGCGTGTCATCGCCCCCGAGCGCCGCGATCATGCAGATGCGGTCGTGGCAGCACTCGCCTTCGTAGTCCATCTCGAGGCCGGGCAGGGACGTCCGACTGGCAAGTTGGAGCTCGCAGTAGTTCCCGTACGTCTGGTCGTCGGTGCCGCAGACCGGAACGTAGTCCATTGGACAGAAGAGCGGGACTTCGGGCGACGGCTCCGCCGTAGGCTCGCTGCTCTCGCTCGATGTCTCTGCGACGGCCAAGCGAGCGACGGCAGCCAGCAGCAGCGCAAGTCGCGGAGAGACCATAGTCGAGGCGGCTGGTAGCGGGCTGGTCTTGCTTGATCCGGCGTTGGTGGATTAGAAACTGTCGACGAAGACTTGCAACCACTCGCTTGGTCCGCAAAGACGCGATGAAGGCTTCGTGCGACTGATCAACCGCCGCGCGCAACGTCCAAGCGGCGCGAACCGCTTGTTGTTGCCCGTCAGCTTTCTAACAGCAAAAGCGGCGCCCAGTCGAAACGCCTACACGACGTCTTCAGCCGCCTCATGCGATTCGTAAGTTGTATGCAGCGAGCTAACTTTACATGGCGTCGGGCGTGAAGCAGACGGCTTCAGGCGGACACGGGCTTGCGCCAAACACGGGAGCCCTCTGGGCACGGCCTCGGGTCGCAGTAGTCTGCGCACAAGCGATCTATATTGCTGACCGCTATACACCTCTAGAAGGTGCCGCAGCTCGCGTCGCCGACGACGGCTCAGGACCCATTCGCGTTGCTCGTCCGCAGCCGCTCCTGCATGGTTGTTGGCGTCGGTGCCAGGATCCCTGCAGCCTCCTTAGCCAGCAGCCGACCGCTGGCTGCCTTTGATGTAGTAGTAGCGAATGTAGGCAACGCAGTGAACGTCGTCGTGGCGGCGCCGTCGCTGGCGCAGTCGACTTGCACTCTCGTGGCAATCGACCTAACGACTGTCACCCAAGACTTCGGGAGCACGCGCGCTGCTGCGGGGCGCTGGACGTGAACTCGGTGGTGCGAGGGACGGGCAACATGCAGAGCAGCGAGAGCTCGAGTTCTTGGTCGATTCTGCGCATGTAGATGCGGTGGCCGTTGGCGGTCCTTGACGACGACGTCGCGGTCCGAGTCCGAGTCCATCGCGTGCACCTGCTAGACGAACAGGAACGTGTCCTCGTCGACCTTCTGCACGAACCGCATCTCGGCGTTGAGCGCCGGCGAATACAGTCGGACGTTGCGCACGGGGTCGAGCAGCATTGCCACATCTGCAGATTGCGAGCTTGAACATTTCCCCCGTGACGGCCCAGACCTGGTCAGCGACCTACTCGGCCGGCGCGTCCTCGAAGAGATTTTCGAGCGAGAAGCGGGCCGAGTCGGAGCGCCGGTCCAGCAGCCGCCGGTCGCGCCAGCAGAGGAAGCGCATATCCGTGGACGCGCAGGCCGCGCGGCTCGCCAGGAACGCGCGCACCGCCGACTGCGGCCTGCTTCTCCATGGCCTCGAACTGCGCCGCGAGCGCCTGCAGCGCGCGGCTCTCGCGCGCCAGCGCGTCCTTGAGCTGCAGCAGGCGCACGAAGGCTTCGTGGACGGACGCGGCCGCTGAGGACGCCAACAGCCAGCTGCCCCTCAAGCGCGTCCGCCAGCAGCAAACGCGCGGTCAGTCCCCACCCCTGCTATCGCTGCGGTTGTGACGGACGCAGGACTGGCGCCGCCATCGTCGCTTGGAAATGATTGGGGACGCGAATCAAAGGTGGAGAGGTGTTCAATCGCTAAAGCAGTAGAATATGGGTTGGCAGCGCTACCAGAATTATCGACTGTACCGAAATAAGTGAAACAAACCGGAAAAGTGATAATAACACATATATACGCAAACAAAAATAAATTGGAGGTATACAAATAACCAGTCTAAATAGTTGGTGAATATCTGAAAATAGATAAGGTTTTCAAAAATCAAAATTAAAATAGAGATATGATTTTAACCCTTTAGGGTTAGAGAAGACTCTATTCTAAACGATCTGTTAGATCTTATTTTAAGGTTTTAGACAAAATACAATTTTATTTGTTGGTACCAAGTATCAATTAAAACGGTACACTTACCCGCCACCGGATTACGGCTGGAAGTTGCTGTACTACAACTGGTTGTCAACACCAAGCGCAAGAAAGGTCGGACATCTGGAGGGGGGAAACATGCTGCGGCGAGGACTCGGCTCGGCGGCCGCGCGGCGCGTCGCGGCGGCGCGCTTCGGCTCGGCAAGCAGCGCGACGGCCTTGCGGACTCTCCTCCGCGCGCAGACATGCTCTTCCGACGCGTTTACGCCCATTATTCGCGGAGATACGCGGCGCGGAGTGAGCACGTCGGCAGCGGCGGCGGCAACGTCGGCGGCGGCGACGCCCGTCATCCAGCGCGGGGACGGTTGCGGCGCGCTGCGCGTGGGCGAGACGTACCACAACTTCACGCTGGAGCGCGTGGCCCACGTGCCCGAGTACAACGTCTCGGCGCTGGAGCTGACGCACGCGCGCACGGGCGCCAAGTACCTGCACGTGGACGCGCAGGACGCCAACAACGTGCTGAGCGTGCTGTTCCGCACGCCGCCGGCGAGCTCGAACGGCGTGGCCCACATCCTGGAGCACACGACGCTGTGCGGGTCGCAGCGGTTTCCGGTGCGCGACCCGTTCTTCAACATGATCAAGCGCAGCCTCAACACATACATGAACGCGCTCACGGGCTACGACCACACCATGTACCCCTTCTCGACGACGAACGCGACCGACTACGCCAACCTGCGCAGCGTCTACCTGGACGCCGTCTTCTTCCCCAACCTGCGCGAGCACGACTTTCTGCAGGAGGGCCACCGGCTCGCGCTCGCGGACGACGCGGCCGGCGACGGACACGCGCGGCTCGTGCGCAAGGGCGTCGTGCTCAACGAGATGAAGGGCGTACTCTCGGACAGCAACAACCAGTTCGCGACCGCGCTGCAGCGCGAGCTGCTCAAGGGGACCATCTACGAGCACATGAGCGGCGGCGACCCGCGCCACATCCCGGAGCTGACGTACGCCGAGCTGCGCAGCTTCCACGAGACGCACTACCACCCGTCCAACTGCTGCTTCTACTCGTACGGCGACCTGCCGCTCACGGATAACCTCGCGTACCTGGACCAGGAGGTGCTCGGGAAGTTCGAGTACTGCGCTGAGTCGGCCAAGACGCGGGTCGAGACGCCGGGCTTCAGCATCTTTAGATCGGACGCGACGCCATCAAGCGACCGCCTGGTTGTCGTTGAGGGCCCTGCCAGCAACATGACGGGGGGCGGCGACGGAGGCGCCAACGGGAGCGCTGCCGCCGTCGACCCAAACACCAAGTACTGCTCGTCCAAGTTCGTCGACGTGCGCTCGACGGACCCGTTCGAGACGTTTGTCATGCGCGTCGTCGGGTACTTGCTCACGAACGGGCCGTCGTCGCCGCTGTACAAGGCGCTGATCGACTCGGGACTCGCGCAGGACTTCTCGGTCGGCACCGGCTTCGATACGTCGACGTACTACTGCACCTTCGGCGTCGGAGTCGAGGGGATCGAGGGCGAGGCGGCGATCCCGAAGATCGAGGCCGCCGTGCAGAACGCGTACCGCCAGGTTATCGCGGACGGGTTTGAGCGCGAGCGCGTCGAAGGACTGCTGCACCAGCTCGAGCTGAGTCTCAAACACATTGTCGGCAACTTTGGTCTGTCGCTCATGCACGGACTGAGCTCGGTGTGGGCCCACAATGGCGACCTGCTGGACAACCTGGCGCTCAACCCGTTGCTCACTCGTCTGCACGAAGGGATGGCGAGCGACCCCAGGTTCCTCGAGTCGTACATTGAGAAGTACATCCTAGACGGCCGCACGAAGCAGGTCCAGGTGCTGATGCTACCGAAGGCCGACTTCGTTTCGCGGCAAGAAGCGCTCGAGGAGGAAGAGCTCGCGGCGATCCTGCGCAAGCAGACGCACGACGACTTGGACCGCATCGGCCGCATCACGCAAGAGCTGGACGAGCACCAGCAGAAGGAGCAGCCAGTCGAGTGCCTGCCGACGCTGACGCTCGCGGACATCCCTCGACATGAGCCGGGCAATACGGACGTCATCCACCACACGGCCGTGCGCGGCGTGCCTGTCGAGTTCGTCGAGGTGCCGACGACGAACGAGATCACGTACCTGCGGCTGTTCTTCGACATGACCAAGGCGATCCCCCGCGAGTACCACGCGCACGCCAACGTGTTCACGACGGTGTTTGGCTCGCTCGGCACGTCCCGGCTGCCGTACGACGTGCTGCCGACCGCTGTCCAGAACTGCAGCGGCGGCGTGTCGGTCAACGCGCTGTCGCATCCTTCGTTGACGGACGCGCGCCATGAGCGCAGCCAGCAGGGTCTGCTCGTGTCGACCATGTGCCTGCCGCAGAAGATCGACGAGGTGCTGGGTCTGCTGCGAGAGCTGATGCTGGACACGCAGTTCCTGTCGCCCGAGAACCTGAACCAGCTGCGCATCCTGCTGCAGATGAGCGCCGCGAGCGCTAGCAGCTCGATCTCGTCGTCTGGCGCGTCGCTCGCGGGCACGCGCTCGCGCGTCGGCTTGACGGACGCGGGGCTGTACCACGAGCTGTACAGCGGGCTGGCGCAGATCGAGCAGCTGCAGAAGTGGGCCAAGAGCTCCGACGAGGAGCTGCGGCAGCTCGCGAGCGTGCTCGCGGACATTGCGCGCCGCGTGTTCTCCCCCACGAACCTGCGCGTGTCGGTGGTGACGGAGGACAAGCTGCGCTCCAAGGTCGAGTCGTCGCTCGCTTTGGAGCTGCTGGAGCCGCTGGCCGCGGCCGGCGAGGGGTCCTCCCCGCCTGCGGCGATCGTGACTGGCGAGGACGTTGCGTCGGAGCTGCTGGCGTCGCTGCCGGCGTCGCGCAAGAGCTACTTTGCCTTCCCTGTGTCGGTCAACTTTGTCGTGCAGACGCTGCCGTCCGTGTCGTTCGCGCACGAGGACCACGTGCCGCTGACGGTGCTCTCGCAGATCCTGTCGTCGTGCTACGTGCACCAGCAGGTGCGCGAGCAGGGCGGCGCGTACGGCGCGGGCGTCTCGCAGGGCGAGGGCTCGCTGTCGCTGAGCTCGCACTACGACCCGAACACGTGGCGCACGCTCGAGGCGTTCGCCGGCGCGCGGCAGTTCGCTTGCGACGGCGCGTTCTCGGACCGGGACGTGCAGGAGGCGCTGCTGTCCATCTTCTCGGGCGTCGACGCGCCCAAGACGCCGGCGGGCAAGGGCAAGATGGCGTTCCTGCGCGGCGTCTCGAACGAGATGCGCCAGCGCAGACGCGAGCAGTACCTGGGCGTGACGCGCACGCAGCTCATGGACGCGGCGCAGCGGCTGTTCGCCGGCAGCGAGCAGCAGGCGCGCGTCGTGATCGTGGGCAAGGACAGCGGGGACGAGCAGCTCGGCGAGTTCCGCGACAAGCAGTTCGTCGTGCAGCGGTTCGCCATGGACCAGGCGATCCCGACGGACGCGGAGGAGGAGGAGGACGACGACGAGTAACGAGGCGAGCAGAGATCGACCAGGAAGGCAACGGTGCGAGGGTGAACAGTGGCGATTCCGCTGAGAGAGAGAAAGGAGAGAGGGGGAGAGCACTTACGAGACGAACACTTGACGACGAGACAGGCTTTGGCGCTGCTGACCCCTCCCGGAGCGATTGCTGAGGCGGCAGGCGCTACTGATTGCCAGCGATCGTGCGGCACATGGGGCAGTCGAAGCGCGTGCGGTACCACTCGTTGATGCAGTTGGCGTGGAAGAAGTGTCCGCAGGGCGAGAGCACGAGCTGGTGTCCGTCGAGCTCGTCCCACTCGCAGAGGCAGATGGGGCACGTCTGTGTGTCCACCTGCACGTCGCGCGGGTCGACGTACTTTAGCTGGCGGATGGCGCGCACGTGCTGGATCTCGTGCTGGAGCGGGAACTGCAGGAACTCCTTGATCATGAAGCGCGTCGCCGTGATCTCGGCGCACACGTCAAAGTCCCCCGAGCCGTCGTCGTCCGCGCCGTGGTCATGGCCGCCGCCGCCGCCCAGGTACTGGCACAGCGCGACGATAAAGTCCTCGAGCCCGGCCGTGCGCGTCGTGACGAGCGCCGACGGGTCCTTGAAGAGCGTCACGCGCTTGGGGAAGCTGAGCGCCTTGAGGTGGCTGCCCACGCGCGCGCAGGCGCGGCAGCTGCGGCGCTTGCGGTGGGCCGCGAGCTTCTCGAGCACCTTCTTGCGCAGCCGGTGGATCTCCGAGTAGCGCTTGCAGACGACCCAGCGCTGCTTGTAGTAGTCGCTCGTGATCTCGACGTGGTAGACGAAGTAGCTGCCGGACGTGCCGCGCACCAGCACGGCCTGGCAGCGCATGGCCACCTGCTGCATCGAGCCCTCCTGGATGTTGCGGATCACCGCGCGCTTGGCCGCCGCCGCCGACGCGCCCTCGCGCGGGTGCAGGCCCGACAGCTCGGGCACGAGCTGGACCGGCACGTCGCGGAAGCGCGCGACGCTGCCCGCACCGGGTCCTGGCGCGCCACCGCCTAATCCAGGGGCCGACGCGGCCGCGGACGACACTGGGTGGCCGTAGAAGGACGCCATGTCGCCCTCCACGTCCTCGACGTCGTCGCTGTCGGCCGAGAAGGCGCGCGCCATGGCCGGCGGCTTGCTCACGTCCTGCTTGCTCATGTTGGGGCTGTTGCTGAACATGGAGCTCACGTCGTCGCGCGGACTGTCCTCGAACTCCGAGTCCTCCCACTGCACGCTCATGGTCGCCTCGGTCAAGTCGCTAGTGGCGTCGGCGCGGCCTTATCGCCGCGGAGAGCGGAGGAAGCGAGGGGGGAGGACGGCGCGCGTTGTGCCGTCGATCGCCTACTGGTCGAGCCGGCCGATGCAGATTATGCTTCGTGCTGGGCGGAAAAGACGTCAGTGCGCGAAAACACAGACTCGGCCTTTTCTCCCGTATATACAAACGCACAGTGAAAACGGAATCTAACCGTAAAGGAACGGATAGAACGGTAAATTACGGCCTTCGCGAGGATATCTCAGATGTGGATCAGATGGACTGAGTCGGAGACCGCGCGTTTCTCGCAGCGCACCCCAGAAAGCGACCTTGAGAGGGAGCGAGAGTCACTGACCGCCATGCCGACGCCGTGCGTGACCTGCAAGCCCGGCGACGCGACGCTCCACTCAAGCGCGGTCGAGAGCACGGGCTGCGAGGCCTCGTACCAGGCCGTCGACGGTGCGTCGCGCCTCTGTTCCGTACGTCCAGCGCAGTCGTCGTCGCTCACCGCGTTGTCCTGCATCCAGACTGCATGAAGCAGCACAACGGCCGCGTGTCGGCGTGCAAGGAGGTGCGTGCGACTGCCCTCGGTGGTTGGTCATCGAGCAAGCTTTAACCGTTCCCCGGCGGTGCGCGCAGGAATGGGACCTGTTCCGCAAGTGCCACGAGCGAGGGGAGGCGCACAAGGCGCAGCAGGAGCGCAACCAATAGACAGAGCGCCTCGAGCGAATACGGTCGTCCTCCCCCCTGGACGGACAGCCAGAATACACGACTGCTGCAGTTGCTGCCTACCTACACTGCACGACGAGCGCCATGCGCGAGCGACGGCCTGCGTTGCTTTGGTGATACGCCGCGTACCATCTATCTATCATATCCAGAGGCGCCTCGCTCCAGTCGCACCGCTGTCCAAACCGATCAAGGGCGACTACAGTTCGCCAGGCGTCTTGTCACGGGCACCGGTGCTGCAATGGACGGATCTTTCTCGCGCTGTTTGCGGCCCCGGAGCGAGCAGAGCGCTCGTCCACCAGGATGTGCGTCAACCGCACCCATCACGGCCAAGATGGCTGTGGTTGATTCACCGAGTGATCGCTCAACCTGTGCGATTTCTCAGATCCGCGAACTGTGATCGCTGAAGGAAACGTGCCACCATGAGCAACTGCGTGCGTCCATCCATCCGTCCAATCACGCGCGTCTGCAAGCTCTCTGACTTGGATAAAGTATGTGGAGCACTTCAAGTTGGCGTGCGGCAGGCACGCCGCGGGAAATCAGCGGGTCGGTCCGACTTGCGCCAACGTTTCAGTTGAGCGGAACCGGACACCAGTATTTACGAATGGCGTGGAAGGCGCTTGCTCCGGCCGCTCATTACTCCCCCAACGCGCGGCTCGACCCAACGCAACGGAGCTGTCGTCTCTCCGGCATCGCGGGAACGACGCGGGCTGATGCATTTCTCGGGCATATCGGAATTTTTAGGCGAATTTTGGCGAATCGCACAACGACAGCTGGCGCAGAAAATGTTGTTTTGGAAATCACGATTTGCGCTATTATTGACAGCCAGCTGGTTCTTTGCATACAGATCGCAAGATGGGAAGTGGTCGTCGGCAACTGCGACATATAGGGCGGACCAGAAGTTTACGAAAGCCGGGACCGCGGCACAAGAAAGGTGGCACAGTGCAATGGTCGACGCTGACGCCGACTCGGCCCGTGGTCGACCGCCCGTGGTCGACCGCCCGTGGTCGTTGCTCGCCCATGCTTGCATCGCGACCGACTCGAGGCAGTGGTGATTACTCGGCGAAGTGCCATTACGATCAGCACTTGGCGTGAATTTTGCGAGCCACACGCTGGTCTCGGCGACATTTTTTGACAGGACGGCGCGCGCTTTAGCCGGGCGGACGGGCCCGTCACGGGCGCTGCTGAACAGCCGATGTCTGGTCTGCATGGCCTCAGCTGCTGCGCAGAGCAGTTTCCGGCACCATCGCGTCACCCAATTGTTCGGGCCTATAACACCTACCTAGACTACAGCTAGGCACTGATGAAAATCCAACGTCGACCAGTTATCAACTTCAATTGCCCTTGAGCAAAAACCCCTGTCGCAGCCAGCGTACGGACTCGCCCCGCCAGAGCAACCGTCGCATCGGCGGGCGAAGAAGGAAGCGGGAGGTTCATTCTCCAACTCGCAGTCTCCGGGTCAAGTGGCCAAGCAACACCAGCCAGCGCCGCCTGGCCAGTCCAAGGCGCGGGGGACCAAGCGACTTTCAGTCAGAGGCTGTAGCTGCAACTCCCGCGCCGGCCAGGCGCGCTGAGCAGAGGACCAAGGCGGCGACGGACTGACATCCCAGTTCGACCGGGCGACGGCTGAGGACCTGCTCGCGATTCACTTCGGCCTGCTTCCTGCACACTCGTCCCCATCGGCGCAAGCGTCGGTGGGCAAGCGGGAGGCGCAAGGGTCGAAGCAGCGAATGGAGGTCCAGGAGCTCGTCCGGACGGCGACGCGGGAGCCAGCGCGCGGTCGACTGCGGTCGCTTCGACCCCAACGGCGCGAGGAAGCTGGAGAACTGGCAGACGCCCTGCGCTCTGCCTATTGGTGAAGCCTGCACCAAGGAGACCTGCCGGCCTAGCTGTAGTCTAGGCAGGTGTTATAGGCCCGAACAATTGGGCGAGAAGAAGATACACTGGCAAACGGCTGACAAAGGTGGGATTCGGCTGATAATAACCGCTTCAAATCGCCTCTTGTCTAACATTTTCTTTACAAAAAGCAAGTTGTTCGGTCGCGATTTGGATTTCCAGCTCCCCTATACCCCGAGCAATCTCACTGGCTTGAACCTTAGGCGATACGGAGTACAGTATTTATTCCAATGGACAATGTGAATACAAACGCCAAGTTCGGCGCAGCCTGCGACGTTTCGCGACTGCAAACGATTACGGCAGCGCGGATCATTAGGGCTGGGGTGTTGTCGCTATGCGGGGTAGGGCTCCGATTAATACTGAAGCCCTGTGCCGCCGACTCCCCTTCCCCCCACTTGAGGCTACGGAGTGATTGTCGCGTGGGTTCTCGTTGACGGGCGAAATCGGGACTGTACGGCTCCCCTGTCGCCGCCGTTCGTCCATAATCGCTTTTTCGCTCGCGCCGCGGAGATCAAGGCGAGCGAGCGCGCGGGCGCGGTACACACGCGCACTCTGAGCTGAGCGAGTGACAGCGGAACGAGCCGCGCGGACCGCACTCGGGGTCGCTGGCCACTCGACTCCCCCGCCTCGGCGCCTCCGTATACAGAGCTGCGCGCATTACCAACCGCGCACGCAGCCCTTTCTTCTTTTCCACGGAAAGGCAGAGACGACGAAGAAGAAGGCGGCACGGCCGGCGGAACCCGCGAAACCGAACCGACCGACCGAACCGACCGACCGACCGACTCACTTGAACCGGAGCGCACTCGTGAATTCGCCCTCTGCCGCCGACGCCATGATTGTCGTGTTTGGCTCGTCGAACGCCTTCGGCCATGACGTGAACGAGGCTGAGATGCTCGTGCTCGCGGGCACGGTCTTCGTCGTGTCGGTGCTGCTCGTCGTGGTCTACAAGGTCGCGCGCGGATGGGACGACGACGACAAGGACGCCTCGATCCTGCCGCTGCACTCGCGGCAGACGAACCGCTGGATCAGCGCTCGCAAGACGCACTTTGGCAAGCTGGGCACGATCCGCGAGGACGCGGTCGCCATGTTCGACTGGAAGATGCGGTAAGGCGGTCGAGCCCGCGCTTCGCCTACAGCGAGCCGACCCACCCGCCTTGGACCGGCGCGACGCGATCATGGAGGCGAGAGGAAGCGCACGAACCCTGTGCCTATAGATCCAAGAGCGACTGCCGAACAGACCGCGACCCGAGCGCCAGCCACGACACCCCTCGAGACCAGGGCCGAACGCGCGGCGGCGTGTGGTCGAAGCACGCCGCGCCGCCCGACGCCGACGACCCACGCGTTTCCCAACCGGCCAGTATATTAGACGTGCTCGTTGAGCTGAGCCGTCTCCCCCCCTTCGACTTCGCGCGCAGGCGGGGCTTCCCGGCCAGACGGCTCGGCGCAACGCACAGCAAGCCGCGCTTGGGAAAGCAGACCGTATTTATAGTCGCCTCAGTATAATAAGAGCCTAATGCTTGACTTCCCTTCCCAAGATGCAGTTGCTGATTCGGTCGTGGCGTGTGAAACCGCCTGCATCATGCCGTGCCGCCTTATGCTGCACTGTACCTAGTAGAAGTGGTAGGCAGGTATGTGGGGGCTCTGGATAAGAATCGCTCGCATGTGGTCTTGTGGCGGCGCGCACGAAAGCGGCGACTTGTTTTGCTGGGCGCGGCACGCGAAACCAGCTGGTGCCCGCGAAGATCGGGCAAGACCAGCAGCTCGCTCCCGAGTCGTGCGATCGTGAAAATGCACCACCGTGCGTCCCAATCGTTCTTGGGATGGGATGGGACTCCATTAGCGCTCAAAATGCCGAGACGTGCAAGCTACGGGTCCTACGACAAGCCGCGCGCTGCTCGAGCGGCAATGGGCGGGGGATAATACTGTACAGCTAGCGGGCCGGCGAGGCGGCTGGCGAAGCCCAACGCGCGCCTCGTCGGAGTTGGGCTCGACCCGGGTCCGAGGGCGATTATAGTAAGGGGGAGGGAGGAGGCAGCCACCGTTCGCGGCCGACTACGGAGCGCCAGGGTACTTGAGCAGCGCGCGCAGGTTCTCCTTGGGCTGCGTAATGTTCGCGTAGCCCTTAAAGGCGCTGTCGTGGAACGCGTTGAACAGCGTCGCCTTCTTCACCTCGGCCTCGACGATCAGCTGGTCGACGGTCGACATGGAAGCTTCCAGCAGGTCCAACTGCGGGGACAAGAAGCGTTAGCGGCTTGCCACACCATGGCAATAGAGCGACCGCCGCGGCTAGTACGGACCTGGCGCGTTGTGGAGCCGAACCGCTTGATGACGGCGCGCTGAAGCTCCTCAATCTCCTGCGTGACCTTGAGCTCGCACGGGACGCTGCGTTGCCGCTGTGCGTCGGCCTTGCTGCTGTCTGCCGCCACGGCCGCCGCCGTCTCCGCCTCCACGCGCGCCTTGAGCTTTACCCACTCGTCCTCCTCCTTGTCCAGCCTGCACACGCAGTCCATCGGGACATCGGACAAACAGTGAGGCGTCTGGCACGAGTCCGATCTTCCACGTCAAGGGCGTACGTACGTCTCGAGCTGCTTCTCGTGTGTATCGATCAGCGCGCGCAGCCGTGCATTCTCGGGGTTTGGCAGCTTGACCTGGAGATACACGAGGCGACCACGACAAACCCCATCAGACTCCGCGTTCGTCACCCAGACTCTCGTACAGCAGACGCACCGTGTCATTAGTCGGCGGACCAGTCCGCATAAAGTCGATCAGCTCGCGCTTGAGCGCGTGGAAGGCCTTCTCGGCTGTGTGTACAGACCCACCGAGCCACCCGCCGGTTAGTACGACCGTTTGTCACCACGACATTGTCCATGCCAAGTCGACAGTGAGCGTACTCAGGTTGATGACGTCGTGGCGGCCGGAGGACGAGGCGAACTGCTTCCTCGTCTTGCGCAGCTCGCGCTTGACCTGCGCGTGCACAATGTGGTACAGCGCGGCCTGGTCGGCCGTCAGCGACGCCTGCACCTCGGCCTCGAGCTGCGCCTCGCGCTCGCCCTCCTCCTTCTTCCGCTGCAGCCGCAGCCGCCGCTGCTCCAGCTTCTCGGCCTTCTCCCGCTGCTCCCGCAGCGCCTTGGACGCCGCCTCCGCGTCAAAACCGCCGGCATTGTCGCTGTCCCCGCGCTTCACGCGGTATGCAAACGTCGGCGCCGTTGCCGGCTCGGACCCTCTCGACGCGGACGGAGCCGCGCGCTGCTTGGTCTCCGCCGCTGTTGCGGGCCTCCACGCGTCGCTGTCGCTCTCGTCCCTCGCTCTGTCCCCGTCCGCAGGCGCATCGCTAAACACAAACCCGCGGCGCGGGCGCTTGGTGCTGGTGCTCGCGGTCGGCGCGCTTCGCAGCAAACGACGCGGGTTCACAGGCCTCGTTAGGGGCGAATACGGCAACCTGGGAGCCGCCGAGGGTGTCGACACGTACCTCGGCGCGTTCTTCCTCCGCCTCCGCTTCTCGCGGCGCACCACGAGCGACGAGGACGGCGCAGCGGCCGTGAGCACCGAGGGCATTTCCGGCTTGTGGATGATGGCGCGCTGTGTGATACCGGTTTTTCGTCCAATATGCCAGGGGTTTCTCCCCCTTTTACCGTTGGGGAAAGGGGGCCGACTTGTGTGGGTGGGCTGTGTGTTTTTGGGTTTTGCGCTCGAAAAAGGCGCGCGGAGTTTCAAAATTTCGTATTTCAGGCACTCAACAAAACGCATTTTCTACCATTCAAATCCCAAAGATCGACATGTCGAGGCGGATTTTAGCCAATGATATCGCAAATATATCGAATGACGCGCCGCGAGCCAAGTTGCAACTCGATCCTCCATGGAAGCGCTTCAACTCATTTCGAGAGCTGCTGTCAACACGGGAGTGCGGGATACATTGCTTGCTACTGTATACATAACTTAGATCGACCAGACACCCCCGCAACACGATACATCCACGCAGTCAGCTGACCGCCGCACTCGGGAACACGTACAACCCGACAGACGCAACGAGCACGTCAAGCTACGCAGCGGAGGCGCGGGGGGCAGCCGCTTCGGGCGGGGAGAAGTGCAGCACGTCGATGGTAATGTCGTCGTGGTAGTTGCGGCGGTCGCCGGGGGAAATGTCCTCCATCTCGGCCGCCGACGTGCCGTAGATGGCGGCGATCTTGTCGAGCACGGCAGCGCGCAGCGCCGCGCTCACGTTCGGCACGCCTTCCTTTCGGAACTGGGACACGAGGCGCACGATCTCATCGTTCGAGAGCTCGCCGAAGAGACCGTCCGAGCCGAGCACGAGGAATTCTGGGTGCCGGTCGCGCAGGTCGATGCTGAACACGTCCGGCACCGACGTGACGTACGGGCGCTTGAAGCTGCCGGAGATGCGCAGGCCGCGAGGCATCGGAGCGCGGTTCACCTCCTTCACCTTCATGTACGTGTCCCCGATCGAGCGCGTCGGCTGCAGCCTGCCCTTGACGTAGTAGTTTTTGCTCCCGATCTCGCGCACAATGTCGTAGTCCTCGGGGTACAGCACGCGCAGCCGCCGCTGCTCGCGCTCCTCGTTCGCCGAGTGGTCCGACGTGATCTGCTCGACGCGCAAGGTGCCGTCGCGGTCGCGGAACCCCATGATCGCGCGGCAGTCGCCGCAACTCGCCACGTACAGCATATTGTTCACCACCAGGGCCGTCACCGCGCAGGCGCCAACTGAGCACGAGGCCCACGAGCCACGCGCGAACCTCTGCTGGCTGCGGGCGACGAACTCCTCGTCCGTGTCCTTGAATCCCTGTTCAACGCACATAGGACGCAGTGTTAGCGTCTTGAAGAACTGGTGAATGGCCATTATAGAGCCCAACGTACGCTGATCATGGCGTGGGCCACCGTCTCGCTGCCGGTTACGAGGTGCCGGCGAATGTTACTGTACAAGTTCTTGTGCACAAAGTCGACGGCTTCCTCGCCTCCGTGGCCGTCGTAGCAGGCGCAAAAAAACACGGGCGTCGACGCGCCCGTCTGGTGGTTCGTGATGGCGTCCACGACGTACTGCGACCGGTCCTCGTTGTGTCGGTTCGCGGCGTAGCTGTCCATGTCAAACCGCCAGAACACATCTATCACACGCAAACATCAATAAGCGTCAGCCCATCCGCTCTCGGATCAAAACAGACACGATCCTGCCAGCGAGCGAGCGTACCTTTGTCCGTGCTGGCAATCACGTCCGACACGTGGGGAGGCACCGAGATGATCCGCAGGTCGTCCATCAAGTCGTTCTCCGCGAGCGGGCTCTATAGATCCACGCGCATGTCAGTCCACGTCATTACAACAGCCACAAGCAATGTATCATCCGCAGAAACGCACCTCCTTGGCCCACTCGGGCTGGATCATGGCGAACAGCGCGAGGATCATGGCGTTCCAACTCGTCGACGGCGCGGGGTCGCTGTCCTTGGGCAGCACTTGACCCGCGTCCGCCACCGCCGCGCTGTCCGGCTTGCTCTGCGCGTGCGCGAACGTGCTCATGGCGCTCGCGGTCGAGAGCGGGACGAGCGCGGCCGAGGCGGCGCCCTGGACCGGGCACAACGCTCGCGCCGCGGTCCCGACGGCGGCGGCGCCCCTCTTGGCCGCGCGCGAGTGCTGGCGGCGCACGTACGCGCGCTGGGCCCGTGAGTACCACTGCAGCGTCCGGTGGCGGCGCGCGCACGTGAGGATCGACATCTCCCACTGCCACGGGTTCAGGTCCTCGAAGTCGGGTCCGATCGGCTCAATCGTGGCAGACAGGCAGCGACAGGGCGGTCAGGCGGCTGCAGGCGGCGGGCTGGATCGGCGCCGCGGGTTCTTGTTGTGTAGTACGGGGAGGGAGGAAGCCTTCCTTGATGCGGGGCGTGCGTCGGCCTTTCTCGCGAATAGCCAACTGGCAAAGACAAGCAGGAGGGCGGCCTGGCCGCACTCGGATCGCGCCATACAGTTTCCGAGATAAGTGCTGGTCGATTGAAGGGAGACCGCTTGTTTGCGGCGTTTCTATACAGTGGCGATAAAAACATGGAAATTGCCTCAGGTCCAATGTTGCATCTCTGCCAATCAGATCGCTTCGATTTTAAAACTGATCATGTTGAAGTTTGATAAGCAGTAACACCTTGCTTTGCTAATTTGATACTATGTTGTGATGTGTTTTAGCATTAAATATAAGAATTATTGTGATAAATCGGGGTACAGTACCGTCGGTTAAATAAAAACATACCTGGTTCTGGTTCTTGAACATACATCGCCACACTTCAACCTGGTTTACCGGTACGTTTACACAAACAATGCGCCATCATCAGCTCACGCGGTGGGGACGCCGCTCCCCGCAATGCCCTCCTGTGCTGCAGCCTTGGCGGGCTGCTGCTTCTTGCTCGGCCTCCTCTTCTTGCCAGGCTCGAGGCCTCGGCGACTCGCGGCCGACTCGGCGGCGGCGGGTGTCGCCGGCTTCTTCTTGCGCTTCGTGCGTCCCTCGGTCGCCTCGGCGGTCGGTGCGATACCGGCACCAGCGTCGTGGCTGGTCCTCGGTCCTTTGCTCGGTCTCCGCCCACTGCGCGGAGCTTCCCGTTGGGCAGCAGCCGTAACGTCGACAGCCGCGTCACTTGGTCGGCCACCCTTCTTCTTCGTCGCCTTCTTGGCACTCTTGGCGGCTCGCTCCTCGTCCTTCACAGCCCGCCCGTCGTGTTCCCGCCGGCGTTCTCCTTGTCTGCTATTGGCGGCTGGCTGTTTCTGAGCGGCGGCCCGCTCGCGCTCAATCTCCTCCAGAATCTGGCGCTGCTCCTCGATGAACGCCTGCTCCTCTTGCAGCTTCTGGACGTCTGCGAGCGACACATGGGTCTGAGCTTCACAGAGTCCCCAGCTATTCATCGTTGACGCTTTGCGATATGAGTATGTCCCGAGACGCGCCTTCGCGGCTGCCTCGGCAGCGATGCGCGCCTCCTCCTCTGCTTGGATCTCCTTGAGTGTCTTGATCTGCGGAAACCCATGCGACTGAGCCGGGGGCGAGAATGCCATCAAGGATGGAGATGCCGGTGGCGTGCCAGCTGCCACTCCGCTCCATGATACGGCAGGCTTTGGCTCGTCACTAGCATCCTCCACTCCGCGGCGATTCTTTCGCGAGTTACGCGAAGGCTTCTTGATAAAAGCGTCCAGCGAAAACGTCGCGACTTGCGCTCGCTCAACGCCATCAGATCCCAAGATGCTCTTGCTGCTGGTGCTGCTAGAGAGCGCGGACGAAGGCACGAACGCCATGCGGGGACTGGCAGGCGGATAGCTCCCCAGGCTCTCTTTTCTCGGCCTTGGGGGAAGCATAGGAGAAGCAGGATAACTAATACTTCCCTTGCGTGCCGGTGCCGGTGATCTCTCAACAACAGTGGCCGGTCCACCAGTGCGAGGCGCCGAACCTTGCGTTAACGCCACTGACGACACCACGGATGTCTTCCATGGGCTGTCCAGCCCGCGAGGAATGACTGAGCCGCCTGAACCACCAGAAGCACGGTCACTTGCACCAACGGCCTTGTCTTCGCTCGAGTTGAGTGACTTGTTCGATGAGAAGAACTGATCGAGCGGAACAAACTTGCCGTGCCGACGCTTCGCTTCGTTGCTGGGTTGGTCAGCAGCGAAAGCACCTTGTCGAAGATCCGGGAAGCCACCGGCGTCTGGCTGGGGGGTGGAGCGCGGCTTTGGCAGTGGGGATCCCTTAGACGTCTTGCTGCTCGCTTCTACCTCAGAAATGCTTTGCTTTCTTTCGGTTTTCGCCTTGACGCTTGCATGACTTGGCGTTTTCCCGCCGAGAACAAAGGCACCGAGCGGATCTCCTGTGTGTGGGGAAACTGAGCGGGGAGACATTGACGGCGTAACAGCCATCGGGTCGGACGCGCGTGTGCTCTTCCGCTCCAGCTCCAATTCCTCTGCCGGCGGTAAGAACAGCTCGAATAACGTCTCCAGGCGCTCCTTACACATCAGATCCAGGAAAGCGTCCCAATTGCGGCCCATGTAGTCCAGACAGTACGCATGTAGCTCGCGTGCGTCGTAGTCTTCAGCGTACTTCCATACTGTCGCGCAGTTCGAAATGTCTAGCCAGTCAGCGATGCGCTGTTGCAGAACGCCACGCAACGACATTCGCGCCGGGTCCGCCATCGTTGAGGAGCTGGAGGACTGCGATGGCGCCACCAGTACGACGGTGTGTTGATGCCCAGTTGCAACGGCTACCGCTTTCTTCACGCCTGGCACACGTTTCGGACTGGGTTGCCATGTGTTCTCCAAGCCATGTCCGAGAACACCCTGTGCTCCGCCACCCCACGTCACCAGGTCTCCAGCCTGCGTCACCACCGCGCAATGATCTTGGGAGGCGCAGATACTCGCGATAGGACCGTAGTTCCCCAGCTCCACAGTACGCGGTGCACCAGGTATGCCGGAATCTTCAGCTCCTCGCTGGCGTGTCTTCTTACCACTTGCGTTGTGAGACAGCGCTGACTCGTGATGACCCCAAGTGTACACAATTCCAGACGACGCCAAGGCGATCGAGTGGTTCTGCGCGCAAGAAATCTGAATAATGTCGGTCGCCCGATATGCCCACGTAGGCACCCATGTGTCGCTCAAAAGCACGCTGTCCGATCGACGCGCGTTGTCCTTGAAGTTGACCCGAGTTGGGGAGTTGGAGCCATATCCAAACTGCCACACTTGACCGTGACTCTTCCTGTTCCTGGTGCAACGGAGAATTAAGCACGAGTGCCAGTCCGACAGAGCCAACTGAGTGGCACGGACGGCATCGTAGTCTTCGTAGATGGCCGAGAGCGGATGACCGAGGATAAGTGCGTCGACTGGCCTTGGGTTAGGATACGGCTGATCAGTGCCGGCGCCTTCCTTGCGGCCCAGTTGACCCTTCTTGTTGCTTCCCCATGTGTACACGACGCCGCCGTTCGCATCACTGCTGATCGCCGCCGAGTGACACCCCGATGCCGCGATCTCGACCATCACAAGACCTTTAAAAGCATCAATTCGCTTGGGTGTGAGGCGAGCTTGGTGCGATAGCGTCTTGGAGTTGTGTCCGAGCTGACCAAAGCTGTTCGACCCCCAAGAGAAGATCTGTCCCGAGCACGAGAGCGCCAACGAGTGGTTTTCCCCAGCGGCTACCTTTGCAATCGGAATCTGCTCGAGATACGTGATTCTTGTCGGCTCGACATGGCTGCAATCATCATCATAAACGAACAGCACGTCAGTATGATCCCGGATAAGATGACCCTACAGCTTGCAGTGCACGACGTACTCGAATTCGGTGCCAGTACCCAGTCGACCGCCCTTGCCAAAGCCCCACACAAAGCACTCGCCCGCAGCATTCAGAGCAATCGTGTGATACTTGCTCGCGCTGATCTGGCGGATCGGCGAGGATATCGACAACTCCACTCGCCGCGGCGTGGTTTGGACATCTGCGTTGGGCAAGTGGTATCCCAGCTGTAGCGAGCACCAGTAACAGAACCCGAGAGCCGCGTGAATATACTAGGCGTTAGTGTTGAGAGTCGCATCGGTCAAAAAGAGTGCTCGGCTTACCTGATAATCACGCTTCCCAAATGTGTACACCATACCGCCTCGAAGTGCGTCCGGGTCTAGTACTGCATCGGCTTCGATCTGAAGAGTGTCGGCCAACCGTCGGGACAGCAGACCCATCGCGCTTCTCTCTTCATAGTCAAGCGTCCCGTGCAAATACGTCCTCGCGAACTTCCTTCCATGGTGCAGCTGAGCGTGGCGAAGGAGCAGGAGGGAAGCTGTAGCAGTGACAGTTCATCCATCGGGAAATGGTCAGTCTAGTCAAGGATCAAGCGAAAACTCCTGGACGTGGCAGGCTTACTCGACAATTTCCCGTTGTAAACGCTTCGGTGCAGGGGAGTCCACCCGGATTCCTGCAGACGTGCGTCAAGCCATCAGACCGAGCATTCTCCTCCTCGCACGTCGTTCTGGAGCAGCGACGCGCTCACGCACCATGTCCCTGGCCACGAGGCTCGCTCGGTGGCGCAGGAGCACCCGCACGACATCGTCCGAGCCCCGCGACGCCGCGACGTGCAGCGCCGTCTCGCCCAGCTCATTGGTCTCGTCGACCGCCAGCCACTCGCAGCGATGCAGCAGCGCGTCCAGCGCGGCCGCGTCGCCCCCCGCCACGCACTCCCACACGTCCACAGGCGGTATCTCCCCGGCCGCCATGTCCGTCCCGCGGCGGGACTCCCGCCTTCTGCTCCGGATCCTCCTCGGGTCCTCCAACTCGCTCTCCAGTGTGTACTCCCGTTCGCTCGGCCGCACGCTCCGTCACTTGAGTTCAGTATTTGTATAATTATCACTTGAAATGAGTCAAGTGTACTTCAAATGATGGTAAAGTATCCGATTTAAACAGAGTGATGGTCTGTTCAACCCGAAAGCGGACTGATCAACATTCCATAATCGAAACGGTCATAGTGACTTCAAGATAAGTCGCGGCGTTCTTCTTCTCCATGGTTCGCGCCGCATGACGAAGCGGGAAGGAGCGGTCGCGTTGCCGAGAGCATTGGGCAGGAGGCTGACCTCCTCAGCCAGATGACTCGGTTATAATTAGAGCGCGGGTTTGGATCAGTGGCGGCAGCTGGGCCTCACTCGAGCGCTTCGGGATGGAATGATGGCGACGCTGGCGACGGATGAAGTCGAGGCGTCACCGCCCTCGGCTCGACGCCTGACGCAGGCTGCGCAGTCTACTGAGGTGGCGCCAAGCGCCCAGCAGCGCGACAGGGTAAGCTGTGCGTGCGGCCCGCTTCTATCCATTAAGGCGCTTACTGTGGCTGTGGCTGTGGCGTGGACGCAGCTGCCGAGCGATCGGGTCGTCGCGACGCGCACGCAGTTCTGCATCTCGCTCTCAAGTCGCAACGCCGCTCTATTAGCAGACGCAGCAGCACCGCCGGCGATGCCCGACCTCCGGGGCTGGAGCAGCCCTCATGGTGAGCCTTACCGCCCCCTCGGCAAGCCCGACCTCAGTCTCAAGTTCACGCCTCGGCTCGCGGACGGGTCGAGTTTGCTGCAGAACGCGCAGCGGATGCGCGTGTTCGAAGGCAGCAAGCAGCATCACGGGGGCCATCCCGGTGCCCAAGCCGGCTTGAAGGACAAGGAGCTGAGAGAGGCGAGCGAGACCGGCGCCACGGACTCGGCACAGAGCCAACCGGCGCTGTTCGATCTGTTCCCGTTCAACGTCGGGAGCAACCGCAAGCGCACGCTAGACGAGCGGCAGGTCAAATTCGCTTACCGGCTCCAAGAGAGTGTGGCCAACTACTCCCCCGAGAAGGTTCGGACGATTCTGCGACGCCCTGATGCTCACTCGCCGTTGCGCTTCGACCATCACAATGAAGACTGTCAACACGGTAGTGGCGGTGGAGGCGGAGATTCGTTCGACATGCTGAAGGAGGCGCTCCAAGAATGCTCCAGTCGACTTCGGCAAGTGCGCAATGGTGCGAGTCTGCTTCGCCAACTGCCGGCGAAGGATTACCCCGTGCTGCTCGAGCTACGAGAACAGTATATGCACGAGAGAGCGCACGCTTTGGAGACGCGAGCACTGCGAACATCCGCAAGCCAGCCTGGCGGTCCTCGTCAAGGAAGACCGGTTCTCTCGTCAGCTGTCGACGGCCGAGCTGCGGTTTCCGGGAGGGCTGGCAGCGGTTCTGGAGACGCTGCCGGTGGTCTGAGCGTCCTATCCAATTCGAACGAGGACAAATGCTATCTGCCGTACACCACGCGTCACCTCCAGCACTCCCCACACCGCCACCTTCCGAGTTTGGACGAGGTGCGAGCCAAAGTGCAGGAAGAAAAGCGACAAGTGCCTGTGCGTCCACTGCGAAACAGCTACGACGCAAGCGGGCACCAGCAGAATCGGAGACCAAGCGGTCGTTCAAGTCGCATCGTCTCGACAACCGTGGTCGGTGGAGCGAGGCCGTTGCCTGTGAATCAGTCGCATGACCTCGGCAATCTGGCAGCGAGTCGCCCATCACTGCTTGGAGATATTGTGGGGCCAGTCGGTGCTGCAAGTGCGCACCGCTCTTCGCATGCACCTGGAACCGACAATGGCCGTCTTGGGATACCAAGCAAAAGCGATGAGAAGACAAACGCTACCCAGGACAACAAGCCAGTCCAACAGCGACCATCTCCAACGAAGCTGCACAGCATTGAGCGGCTGCAAGTTGCCGTGAGCGCGATGGAAGACGTCAAGATCAAGCAATCGGCGATCCTGGCGCAGTCGATTGAATCGCTGAATCAAGATCGCCGCGACTGCCTCGCGCTAAAGTTCAAGAGCTTCAACGTGGTGCACCATGCTGACGATGACCTCGTTTCAATGCGCAAGCGGTCCGAGATGCAGCGCGTCCAGCACATTGAGCAGTCAGTCGAGAGCCTCGACTGGTACGAGGAAATGCTGCGCAAACTACTGGCTCGCGAAGGCACCGGCCCACCCCCGCATCCAGCGGAGCTGTTCATCGTGACGGCAATCCGCCGACTTGCTCACGAGGGTCATGAATTCACCGCTGCGCTGCTGTTCGAGCTACTGCTGCACATTCATATCGACGATTTTGCAGCGACTGAAGTCCAGGACATGCTCATCTACCTGCAGGACGTGTTGGCGATTGCTCCCGATGCGTGGACCTCGTTCTTCAGTGACCATGGCTTTCGTCTGCCTGTCGAGACAAGTGAGCGCAGATCGCCAGCGCCAGAACCGACGCTGCACCGCATTGGCAGTAAGCTGCGCGCTGCCGTCAAAGTCCACCAGCTCATACGGCACTTGTCAGAGAAGGGGTAACTCCAAGCGGGCAGTGTCGGATCGCACGGTTCGATTGTGACCCGCTTCTAGTCGCTGACCTGTGGATGCCGGCTTTAACTCTCTAAGATCTCCGACGCCGGAGTGCTTGCGCACCTCATCGAGTCGCGGGGCCGTTCGTCAGTTTGAGCTGCCTTCGCTGCCTTGTCTCCTCCACCCGGTAGTCTATCAAGCGTCCCAAGATCCCGAGGAAGAGCCGTTCATCCTGTGGGCTGTCGTCGAGCGCGTCATTGAGCACTTCAAACTCATTTTGGTCGCTTTCGTTGCCGATGAACGAGCTCGTCGGGGATCGCGGACGATTCGACAATGGCGGCGGGAAGAAGCCATTCGGCGACTCCGTCCTCTTTCCAAAAGTCGACGCCGATGGTGGCGCGGAAGACGATGCGGAGGCATCTGACACGTCGTCATGCGTAGTTTCGTGCCCGTTGGCGACTTTCTGGACGGCTTCGGACAGCGCGCTTGTCGCCATGTGATCCCAACTGATGCTTGACGGTATCATTGTCCCACGACCTCCCGCTGCCCAAGATTCGTTGTCGGATGACGATGATGATGTGTGGCAGTCGCGGTCATCTTCGTCGTCCTCGTCCGACCCAAATGGCGCGAAGCTCGCCCAGAACCCGGGCGGAGATCGAGCACCGCTGTTGCTCGCCGAGCTGTTCCCGTTGCTTGAGGCCGAGTCGCCGGTTGACGATAGTGGCGGTGGCGGCGGGATCTCGATCGTCAATGGGAGGCTGAATGACGACCGGCGAGAGATGCTGGTGCTGTTTGTCTGGCTTGTCTGGCTTGTCCGTGGCGAGCTTGGTGGCGGCTGTGAGTGTGCAGCGGCTGGATCCTGTTGGCTAGCCTTGCTTCTCTGTTGTTTGTGCGCTTGGAGCTGGCGAAACGCCTCGAGGCAGAGCAACTCCAGCGCAGACGGCGCGTCGATGTCGTCTCTGCACATGAGACGCGCAATGTCGACCAGGAGCAGGTTTGCCTTGACTCCCTTCTGCACGACCATCCCGGCGATGATCATGTTTCGTCGGCAAGCGCGACGCAGCGGGATCTTCTTGCCCAAGGCGTCCGCATCGTCTTGCGCCGACAACGACAAGACGTAGTTGCGATCTTCAGGGCTGAGCGGATCGTGCAGTTGCGGCCAGTCGTACCAGCACCAGTCGCACCACGCGATCTCCAAGAACTGCGGGAGGCAGTAGCCGTGGTCGATCGGGATGAGTTCGTGCTCGACCTTGCCAGTCGTCGCCGAGCGGCGCTTGCGCACGAGGATGTTGGCGTCGTTCCTGTCCGTGTTGAGCAGCCGCATGTCGAGCAGCACGATCTTGTGCACCTGGTGGGCCGAGAACTGGCTCGGCGACAAGTCGCTGACAACGTCATCGTGCCGCACAAACTCCTGCAGCGAGCCCATCTTGAAGTGGAACCCGCTGCTGTCCATGTACTTGAACACTGGGTGCCTCGACTCGACCAACGACGTCGCCGGCACACCCGCAAAGTGGTCCTGCAATCGCAAAGCACTCGTCAGGCATCCGATGTGAACCGGTCGACCACGAACGGCAGCTGGGCATTCGCACCTTGTCCAAGAGGTACGCAGCGAGTTCGCGCTCGCAGGCCTCGCCCGACAAGATGCCGCGTCGCAGTCCGCTCTTTAGAGTGCACAAGACCACACACCATGCACCCCAAGGTTAGCGAGTCCCATGGACGGCGACTGGGCCGTACAATTCGAGCCGCGTACCTGTCCGAGTTCGCCAACCAATCCACGCGGGTTGTTTGGGCCGAAAGGCTCCTCATCCTGCGGCTTGAAGCACCCGACGTTGCGGTGCGACGGGTCCTTGAGGAAGTACGTGCCGCCCGTGCCATCCATGGCGAGCACCGGCGCGAGACCGAGCGCGAGACCTTGCAGAGCCTGTCATGAGGCACACCAGCAGCGTTAGCGCGACGCGAAGACGGCGCCGATGCGACCACGAAGTGACGAAGCGACGCGCCTGATGCATGATCTTCATGAGCGAGACGGGCAGCAGGTGTGCGCCGAACGGGTGGATGCTCACGACGGGCATGTGCTCCGGCCGCAGGTTGGCCGCCGTGTCGGTGCGCGCGCTGCCCTTGCCGTTCGCGAGTCGCGCCAGCGCCGTTGCCGCCCCCGGCAGCGCGCTGCTCTTGCTCGCTCCAGCGTCGCACGCCTTGCCGCCGTCCGCGCCGGCGTGCAAGTACCCCATGGCGAGGTTCTGGTGGCGGCGTGCGACAAAGTCGACGACGGCGTTGTCCTGGTAGATGCCGCACTGCTGCAGGTTGTGCGCGTTCTTGAGCTCGCGGCCCTGGAAGTAGAGCCTCTGCGCGTTCGGCGGCACGTTGAAGACCACCTGCAGCTGGTCCTTGACGTCCTTGATGCTCGCCCAGGGCCGCAGCAGCAGCTTCTTCTTGCGCTCCAGCGGGTCGCGGAAGTCCTTGACGAACACGGCGATGGACCCGTGGCCGCTCTCGAACCAGCCGCCCGGCAGCGACCGCGACATCTTGAGCTCCTCCTTCTGCATCTCGCGCGCCGTGGGGCGAGCGCGGCGGCGGCGGCGGCGGGAGGCGCGGGGGGAGGAGGACGGGTCGGCGCGGATCGCCAGTGCAATCCCCGATACTCTGCGGGTTGTGACGAGGAAAGCCACGTCGGATGGTCACGTTGGTTGTTGTTGTTGCGGCAGGCAGGCTTATCCTGGACAACTTATCCACCACGGAGGGGCCTTTAATTGGAGGAGGATTGGGAGAATGCTCGAAGAGGATTGGCTGAAACGGACAATTGTCGTGACATGATTGGGCGAAAGCTGCGTCAAGTCACGAGCTTTTTTTTACGGCTCCGATCGTAATGGTGATTTTCGGGATGCTCGCGCATGTCTCCACTGTTGGTACAGTCGAGCCCCGTGGCTCGGCAGCGAGGCTACCCCCGAGAGACCTGCTGTTTCGCTTTGGCACACGAGCGTAAACTAGGGCTGTCGCGGAGATATCGGCCACCGAAGAGCTGACGCTGCTCGGCGAGCGTGTCATCATCGCCGTGATCCCACAACCCGATGGATTTTCTCCACACACACACACTGCAAGAGGCTGACCAGGATCCTACAGCATCGGTTAAAGGCGTGTACGGCGGCGATTGCATTTGCTGTCTCACCCACGACACGGGGCCGCAGCATGACGTCACCGACGGAAGCGCGACCTCGAACCGCCAACATGGTCATTGAGTCTCATCAACTTCAACCTGTAACGCGACCTCATCTCTAAACAGTGCGATCTGATTGGCGGAAACTCATGAAAACGCATCCTATTCCATTTTCAACCAATCATATCCCCGCACCAAGTCGTTATGCGCGAAAGGACGCGCAATGGTCAATCGATCCGGCGGCGGCCGCTTCGAGCGGCAAGTCGTCGCCTCTCCGTCCGCACCGCCGCTCCGTCCGCACCGCCGTTCCGTCCACGCCGCAGGCATGTCGCTCTTCCAGGTGCGCGAGTGGTGGGGCGTCCGGGACGAGGCCGGCGCCGAGTACACGCCCGGGGCGCTCGCCGTGGGCAACGCCGACAACGATCACTCGGGCCTGCGTGCGTGCGCACCTCGCGTCTCTTTGAACCGTCCGTGGCGCCGCTGACGCTCTCCGGTGCGTGACATACAGCCAAGATCGTGACGGGCAGCCTCAATGGCGTGCTGCGCATGTACTACCCGGCCCAGAACGAGTACAAGATCGACCACTTGCTGCTCGAGGAGAACCTGCGACGCCCCATCCTGCAGGTCGAGCTCGGATACTTCGTCCCGTACGCGATAGCGTCTCTATCTCTATCTACACACACATGCATTACCACGCCGAGTCTAACCCTCTGCGTCTACTATGGCAGGAACCAGCGCGTGCTGGCGCTCGCCATCCTGCACCCGCGGCGCGTCGGCGTCTACGTCGTCGAGGGAGTTGGCGGCAACGGCATGGCCGCGAGCTACTTCAAGCTCACGCAGCGGTACGAGCACCAGCTGGGCATCGACGGCGAGCACTTCACCGCCTTCAACATGGTCTGCGGCCCGTTCGGCGCCAGCAGCGCCGGCGGCTCGCGCGACCGCGACCACCTCTGCGTGCAGTCGCTCGACGGTCGGCTGCAGTTCTTCGAGCAGGACCGGGTCGCGTTCATCCAGCCGCTCAACCAGATCCTGGTGCCGGGCGTGCTCTGCTACGTACCCGGCATGGACGCCGTCATCGCTGAGACGTCCGACCTCCAGATCGAGTGCTACCGGTACCAGGTCCTGGCCCAAGCGTCCATGAAGAAGCGCGGCAACAAGCTGGGCGACGACGAGGACGGCGACGACGCCGCGGCCAAGAGCAAGCAGGCCGCCGTCCACTCGGACTGGAAGATCAATCTTGGCGAGACGCTCGTCGACATCCGCATTGGACGTGTATACTCCCAGGAGAACGCCTCGAGCTTCGACATCATCGCGTTGGGCGAGTTCACGATCTTCGGCATCAAGCCGCACGGCGAGGTTTTCCTCCAGAAGCGTCTCGGGTACCACCCGTCCGCCATGTGTGTCTTCCTCCGGCCCGCACCAGCGAGCGACCGCGCCGCGGGCGGCCAAGGAGGTGGCGAAGCCTCGGCGCCTCTCGAGAACCTACTCATCTCGAGCCACTCCAAGCTCTGGAGCGTATACAAGGACAAGGCGCTCGTGTGGTCCGCGTGCCCATCGACCGTCCCTGTGGCCCTCCAAGTGACCGAGTTCGGCGGCATCGGCGGTATGATCGTGAGTCTCGACTCGACGGGGCTGCTCAGCGTCAACTACATGGGGACCGACCCGCCGTCTACGGCGGTCGTGTCGCCCGACACCAAGGAGCTCAACTACGAGGAGATGGACGAGGAGCATCGGCAGCTGCTGAACGTGATCCGCCGGTCTCAGGGCGAGCGCCGGACCGAGCCAAAGGACAGACTGCTGCTGCGAGCGCAGGTGGCTTCCATCCTAGACGCAGTGGCTTCCTCGGACGGCCGGCGCGACGAGTTCCAGAGCGTACACGCTGGATCATCCGGCTCGGGCACGAGCGCAAGGTCAACGCAGCTCACCATGCGCGTCTACGTCACGTACACTGGCGCAACTCGGCTGTCGAATGTGACGCTGTCGATCTCGACGCCGCCGAACATCATCGCGAGCGAGACATCGATCGTGATCGAGGGCGTTGACGGCCGAGGGTCGTCCACGCCGCTCATCGTCCCCATCGTGCTACGCCCGAGCTCGCGCGTCATGCCCACGTCGCTCAACGTGACTGTGTCGGCCGCGTACACGCTCGAGAGCGGCCAGCCGCGCGTCTCTCAGTGCGTTGTGCGGCTGCCAATGTGCGTCATGTGCCGACTCGTGCCGCCTGTCAAGTCGAGCACCTTCAAGTTCACGCTCGAGACCAACCAGGAGCCGCTGGAACTCTCGAGTCTGTTCGAAGACATGTTCCACCAACCCTTCTGCACGCCCGAGTGGGCCAAGCAGGTCGTCGGGAGCAGCGGTGGAGGCACCAACGTGCTCAGCTTCCAGTACTACAACGGCGTTGAGGCGACGATCCTGGTGTCGAAGAACGCGGGACGCTACCGCATCCAGGCGAACGAGCTCGAAGCCCTGTGGATGGTCTCGAACGAGCTCGTGCAGCGACTGCGAGCCCACTACGGCGCGCAACAGCAGCAGCAACGAGCAGACGCCAAGCTCGGAGATGATGTCGCGAACGAAGGCGAGGGGCTGGAGATATTCTACCAGGAGCCACTGCCGCTAGCCGATTTCTTCGCGACGATCGACGCGCACTTCGCGCTGCGCCGAGAGAGGCTGGACCTCGCGGCCGAGATGAACGACCGCGCGCACCAGTTCCGCGTCATCCAGAAGCGCTTGCTCGTCCGCTACAAGGACCGGAACCCGGCGCCAGTCAACTGCCTAGACGCGCTGTTGCACGGCACGTACGAGCAGCTGATCGCGCTCTCGCATCGCGTCGAGGACGCGACGGCGCAGCTCTCGCTCGCGGCCAACCGGCTCTCGTGCTGCGTGCACCTCGTGCTCATGCTGATCACGTTCCGCTTCCACCTGAGCGACGAGGACGCACAGCTGCTGGCCTTTTACCTCTCTCCAAATGTGACCGAAGACGGCGGCAACGGAAGCAGCGACGGCATCGGCGGGGGCGACCAAGGGTGGGAGGAGCGCACCGACAGCGCCATGACGGAGCTGCTGCGCACGGTCTTGGCCAAGCAGCAACAGCAACAGCAGCAGCAGCAGCAGCAGCAGCAGCAGCAACCACCTAAGGAAGGCGCGTCGTCAGCCACGACCGAGCTCCAGCTAGCGGAGGACACCAAGAAGCTCAAGAAGCACATCACGATCGTGTGCGACCGGCTCGCCAAGGGCGCCACACTCACGCTAGCGCCCGGGGCCACCGCTGCTGCGTCCGCAAGTGAGTCCAAGAGCGACAAGTGACGCGGCCGACCCAGTTGCATGTCCTAAAACACACAGCGAACGAACCGCATTTGAGCGCCGGACACTGCAACTCGCAACGCTTCATTATTAATTTTGAAAACCATACTTACTCCAAGTTGTGACTGGCATCAGTCGGTTCTATTGACGCGGTCTCTGCTGCTACTGCTGCTCTCGCTGGTTACCTAGTTACCGGGCGCCTCGCTTCGCGTCAATGTACGACTTGACCGCGGCGAGCTTGCGGAAGTGCTGCGTGTGGGCCAAGCCCCAGACGTAGAGGTTGCCGACTGCGCAGCTGACCGAGATGAGCATGAGCGGCAGGAACGAGTACTTGGCGCCGACGCGTGGGACGTACGGGAAGGCGAACGCCAGGCACATGACGCCCGCGAGTCCGGCCAGATAGACGACCTCGAACCGGCTCATGCCGACCGCGGTCGCCTTGATATGCCGCTCCTTGAGCGACCACTTGTGGAACGGCACGAGCGACACGAACGCGAGCAGAGCGTGGACCGCGGCGAGCAGGATCTTCGTGCCTTGCTCCGCCGGCGTGAACAGCAGCGGGAAGAGCGAGAGCGTGCTGACGATGGACGCGAAGCGGTACAGCCGCATGTCGTTGACACTGTCGGCGGCCATGAGGCCGAGCGGGAGGGTCACTTGCAAGATGGCCTTCTCGTGGACGTGGTACCCGAAGAGGAACGAGCAGAGCATGCAGTACACGAGCGCGCTCATGAAGAGGGACGAGTCCGGGTACTTCCAGACCGAGTAGAGCACCGGGAGCATCATGCCGAACGCGAGCACGGCGCACACGAGCGGCGGGACGGACGGGACGACCGCGAAGCTCGCTTCCTGGACGAGTCCGCCGCTCATGAGCGCGACGCCAGTCTTGGCGCCGGGGAACCCGACGAGCACGAGCGCCTTGTCCAAGAAGGCGTAGAGCGCCCACACGTTGGGCGCCCAGTAGGCATGGCAGAGCCCTCTCTGGACCGGGAAGAGGCGCGAGAGGATCTGCTTCATGCCTGCGACCGGGTCTTCATGGCCCACGAGCACGAAGCCGAAGGCCGCGGCGAAGACCGACAGCACCAGCAGCCCGAGCCGCAGGAAGTTGAACAGCGAGAACGTCGCCTTGCCGTCGAGAATGTCCTGCACCGTTCCGTGTCCGTCCGTGTCGGAGATCGAGCGCTTCCGCCGCACCTTCCTGGGCTTGTCCGGGGTCGGAGGGGCCGGCGACGCGGCCAGTTCCTCGGCGCTGTCGCTTGGACTCGGCGCCTTGACGTAGCAGTGGTGGCCCAGCAAGTAGGCGAAGTAGAGCGGCGCGACGTACAGGTAGATGTGCTTCATCATGAGCAGCACGGCGTAGAGCAGCGCGCCCTGGAGGTCCTGCTGCAGCCGCAGCTTGGTCACCGACAGGATGAGCAGTCCGAGCAGCATGCCGTTGTACTGGAAGTGGATGTGGTCGACGAGCAGCAACCCGGCGTCGAGCGCCGAGACGAGCGCCACGACCAGGCGCTTGTAGCGCGAGAAGGCCGGCTCGGTCGTCGTGACGCTCGGCCAGGACGCGCAGTAGGCGACGACGGCGTAGAAGAGCACGGCGTCCGAGCCAATGACCGACAGCCGCTGGAAGAGCAGGACCGAGCGCGAGAACACGGGCGCGGCCGAGACCCGCAGCATCTCCGGGTCGACGCGCGCGCCCGCGAGCGCCAGCGCGTACTCGAACAGCGCGAACAAGGGCGGGTAGTCCAGCGTCCACTCGCTCGTGGCCTCGTGATACCAGCGCGCCGGCGGCAGCGCGTGCGTCAGGCTCAGCCAGTTCCGGTGCACCTCGAAGTCCGTGCTCGTGTACGACGGGATGAGCAGCAGCTTGACGGCCACGGAGGCCGCGAACAGCGCCGCCAGCGGCGCGTCCAGCGCCATCTTGCCCGCCGGCATGTCGATTGCCAATGCTTTCCCTCTGGATTTTCCTGGATTTTCCTGGATTTCTTGTTAAAAAATAGGGGTTAGGGTCAAAATAAATGCACTGAGATTGGATATATTTTCATTTGAAATTTGTATCCAGAAATAATTACGAAAGAGTACCTATTGAAAGTGTTTTGAATCGCGAAAAACTTCAAATATAGTCGCACGACTCTTTTACACAATTCAGGATGGTAAATATCAATACTTAAATCAAGGTAAACATTTTCGATGGCAATTCAAATCTGATTTGAGTATTTTGCTATAAAAACAATTGAAATGTATAGTTGACCACTATGAAAATTTATCTTGATGTCTGTATACCCATTTTTGCAAATCAATTATAAAAGAAAGTCGTCACGTGCTGTTTGTATTGAAAGTGTTTTGAATCGCGAAAAACT
>JAADXX010000150.1:0-44692 GCA_023338025.1 Phytopythium oedochilum | reverse complement strand
TCGATGAAGCTTTGCGCCAAAGAGTGCCTATAGATGACAAATAGAGATGGATGACAAACTAGGAGTATATACAAGATATTTTTATAGAAAATGTTCGATGTATAGAGCTTTTATGATACGTTACTTTTGTTCCTTAGTTTTGCCGTCAAACCTGGAACAAATCTAACCGTAAATTACCGTCAACTATCAGAAAACGGTGTGGAAGTGTACACAAAACACGGTAAACCTTTATCTCATCAATCCTTTTGTATGAAGCGATAGCTAAAATTTATCACTTGGATAATGAATGAAAAAAAGGCCACACCAATTTGTCGAAACAAGGTACTCTTTCACTTCATTTTGACAATAGTAAGACTATGAAAAAAACGGTATTTTGCATACAAACGAGAAGTCACTTCACATCGCGTGGTACACATACTGCTGACTTTTTACGGTACATTCAAGCGCCTAACATTCCAAGAGCGGTCGAGAAAGAAAGGCGGAAGCACAAGCGAAAAAGCAAGCGAACGACGGCGCCGGCTTCAGTCGGCCTTCTCGATCGCGGCGGTTCTCCTTCTCGCGGGCGGAGACGTTGGGGACGGCGGCGGCGCTCTCGGCGGCCGTCTGTGTGGTGCTCGTCGCGGTCGTCGCGGCGTGGGCGGCACTAGAGCGGACTCGGCGGCGCGCTAGGCGAACCATGAGCTCGCAGGATCGCGACCGCGACCGCGAGGGCGACCGCGAGGGCGACGAACTGCGGCGGCGCGAGGCCGATCTCGACGTGGACGAGGACGCGGACGCGCAGGAGGCGTTCGCGCGCGAGCTGGCGCGCAGCGGCTTCTTCGGCGCCGGCGACGGCGAGGACGACCTCTTTTTCGAGGACGACGAGCGCCAGCATGGCGCCGGGGCCGCGCGCGAGACCAACATCGACAGCCCGGGGCCGTCGGCGGCTAGCAGCGGGTCCCGACGGGCCGGCGGCGCGCGCAGGCGGTTCGGCAACTCGCGGGCCGGCGGCGCGGGCTTCTCCTCGCGGCCGAATGCGATGAGCATGCTGGAGGCGCTCGAGGCGCTTTCACAGGAGGCCGAGAGCCTCGAGCGCAGCGGATCAGGCGGCGGACAGGGCATCCCGCAGTCGCTCCGAGGACTGCTGGAGCAGCTGAACGAGGCCGGAGCTGGCGGAGAGACAGCGGTACGTGCAACAGGTCGTGGTGCATTCAGCCTGGCGGTCTCATTGCGGTGCTCATCGACATGACCTCGCTTTGGCCTCGCTGTAGATGCTGGACGGGCTTTTCCCGTTCGCCCAGATGCTGCACGGAGGAAGGCGGAGTCCCCGATTCCAGCGCATTCTCGAGCAACTGGGTACAGATTGTCCAACCCACGTGCAAATGGTATGTATTGCCGTGAATGCGATCGTTGGCGGCTGTGTTTGTGTGGTCGTGATACTCACGCTCATCGCTGTCGTTGTGCGCGCTCTCTGGGACTTGAAAGTCTGGCCTCTCCGAGCTGTCGGAGACGCTGTCGCTCTCGACGGAAGAAGTGCTGATGGTCTCGGGCTTCAGCGTTGACCGATTCGTACCGGCTATCGTGGCATTGCTCCGCTTCCCGAGTACGATGGAGGTGCTGCTGCTGGCCGCGCGCGCGCTGTCGTCCATCATGGAGCTGTTTCCGAGCACAGCCATTCCAAAGGCAATCTCCGAGCAAGTCGTGCCGTCGCTGTGCGAAAAGCTGATGGAGATCGAGTACATGGACGTCGCCGAACTCGCGCTCCAAATCCTCGAGCACATCGTGTGCAAGTCAGAAGCGGCTCTTTCTTTTGCGAACTCGTCGACAACCAGCCCGGCGGAGCTTGCCGCTCAGTACCGCGCAGAAGTGGTCAAGGAGAACGGGATTATGGCGCTGCTGCAGTTCGTCGACTTTTTCCCGATTGAGATTCAACGCACGGCCTCTCGGGTTGTCTGCCAGCTGTGCACCGATTTCCCAGTTGCATTGGCGGACAAGTTGCAGACGGGCCTTCCGTTGATCTCGAATTTGGTGAATTCGTTCGACGGCGAGATCTTGCAGAGCGGCTGCGAGGCTTTCCGCAAGTTGAGCGAGAGCAGGGCGTTTGCGGAGAGTCCTTCGTTTGCGTTGATGGTTGCGAGTGAGGAGACGTGCGAGATTCTTGTGCGGAAGCTTGCAGCGTACGGCAGCCCGACGAAGGCAGGCGACGGAGCTCCCGAGTTGACTCCAGCTGGATACACGAGCATCCTGCGCTTCATGTCGTGCGTGCTATCATCTGTCGGAAGTGATGTGGATACGTACGCTGCTTCACAGAGCGCGGCGAGTCTCCGATTCGTATTTTTGCCGCCGATATTGTCTGCGCTGTTGGCGAATGACGAGGTGATGAGCGAGAACCAACTCGTTCGGGAGACCCTCAAGCTTGTTATTGCGGTACTCCCGATCTTGGAAGAGGTTCAATCTGTCGACACACTCCCGAGGCCGATGCAGAGTTTTGTGCTCGAGATCCTCCCGTTGGTGACGCGTGTGTACGACGCAACCTCTCGCAGTGACCTGCGATACGATTGTTTGGGGGTCATCTACCGCAGCTGCTCGATCATTTTTGCAAAGCGCGCTCCGCTTTTAGCCGAGGAACAAGGGGAGCTGGCGCGACTTGCAGCGTTCCTGACCCGTGTGCTCCGTCCGAAGCGTAGAAAGATGATCCGGCAAGCACAAGCTGCTCAAGCCCGAGATACCGACGTACTGCCCATTCGACTTGCTCTCCAGATTGTCGAGGTGACGCTGGGAAGAGACGAGTCTCGTGAACAGATCAAGGCTGTGTACGTTCGTCATGGTGTCCCGAACGCGATTCGGTACTACGCCTCGCTGCGGAAGGAAACAATCCAGGACGGCGAACACCAAACGGAGATAGAGAGTAATGTGGCCTCTATTGCTGCAACCGCCTCCCAGTTAGTGCAAGAATACCTTGGCGGTCAGAGCTCGGACTCGGATGCAGTGGAGCAGCTGCGTGAGATTGCAAGCACCCTGCGTGAGCTCTTCCCACGTGAGGCGACCTCGAAGCACACGCTGGATGCACCTTCCAAGTCCCTGCGCTCTCTATTCCACAAGCTCATGTCACTCTTCACAAGCACTCCAGGAGGGTTAACTGCTCACGAGATCGCACAGAGTGGGCTCGTGGGAGCTCTCATCGGTTCCCTCTCGTCCTCGAAGGGAAACGCAGAGTTCATACGAGCAATATCCGGGGAGAGTGGCGCGGATGAGCCATTGGAGCAGTGCGGCGGATTTATCACGCCGCTTGTCCAATGCCTCCAGGACGCCATTTCATCTGAAAAGGATGCCTTTTCACTTGAAATTGGCCCAGACTCTCTTTCGCCGACAACACCAAGCTTCTCGTTCGCTTCCGGGAACGTGTCAAGCGACTTGGATCAACTAACCCAGCACATTAAGGTTCGTGTGGTGATTGAAGACGAAAAAGAAGGCGGGCACGGCAATCGTGGGAGCGCCGAGTCGGACAATCAGCGGGGCGATGGCATGCCGACACCCTGGAGCTTCAGGAGCTCGGTACGCCGGGGTACGAGCAGACTGGGCTCTGGTGGGGCAGGACAGCGCTTGACTCGTCGAGGTGTGCACGATACAGTCGTGCTCGTTGAGCCGTTGGCGCGTGTGGAGACGATCGAGGAATTCATCACGGAGAAGCTTTTCGGGACCCAGTCGTCGAGCGCAAGTATGTTGGATGAGCTTGCTGGGCATAACCGCACTGACGACGAAGACGACGAAGAGAAAGAAGACGACGATGACGAACTAACAGGTCCGCCGAAGGAGCGGCGTGTGGAAGCCATCTACAATGGTCAAGTGCTACCGCGTGATATCAGCATCCTGGAAGCGATCGTCAAGTTTGGAGTCCTTGCGCGAAGCAACGACACGAGTGACGAAGGTCTGGGCCTTGAAGAGAACACTCAATCGTCATCGTTGCGGAAGCATATTTGGACGGTGTCTCCGCATGACATGTCATTTCGAGTGGTGCAACCGGTGGCGTCTACGAAAGACTCGCAGCCCTCGCAAGTTGACGAGGCTAGTCCAGAAGACGAAGTAGCTTCTTCCGACGGCTCAAGCAGTAGCACCATGGATGGGCTTTCCGAGCCATCGCCTGAAGCAAAAGCGGCGTCGCTGGATGATTTGTGGTGGGATGACGTGTGGGACCTGCTTCGCCTCCTGAAGCTCATCCACGACTGCGTCTACCCGCTGGAAAGCGACGAACCTCGCCTGTTGCCTTCTCCGCCGTTGTTGCTGGACTCGAATATGTTCGTGAACAGCTTCTTGAGTCTGCAAGTGAACCGTGCGCTGATGCAGCCCATTCGAGTCGTAACCAACGCGCTTCCCGAGTGGAGTTTCCGGATGGTTCACGAGTTCTCGTTCGCGCTGGACTTCGAGACGCGCTACCACTTCGCGTACGTGACAATGTGCGGCACCTCGCGCGCTATCCAGTACCTGTGCCGGACTGTTTGGAAGCGAGCTGTGATGGAAGAGCCCGCCGTTTCGCAGGCGTCAGGGGGCGGCAACAGTCGACGACGCACTCGCGATGGCGCTGGGAACGCGCGTTCCCGCACCGCGGCTCTGACAAACATTTCCCGCATGGTTAAGCTCCCGCGTCTAAAGGTTCGCGTCGCGCGCTCGCGCTTGCTCCAGTCGGCCAAGAAGCTCCTGGCGATCTACGGTGGCAAGAAGGCGGTCATTGAGATCGAGTTCCTTGGGGAAGTCGGCACTGGTCTCGGCCCTACGACCGAGTTTTTCACGCTGGTGTGCGAGGAGATCCAGTCGAAGCGCCTCATGATGTGGCGGGACGATGACCCGGTGGATCATTCAACGGCTGCTGCTAACAACACTGGCAAGGAGGCGGCGAAGCGATCGAGTGGCGAGGCTCCTACTGCTCAGGCATCGTTGCCTGTGCGCGGCTACCACCGGATCGCCGTCTACCATTGCCCTGAGTGCAAGCGCATTCGAGTACCAAGCTGCGCGATTCACAATCAACTGCTAACGCACGAGAAGAAGGTCGAGCCGTTTGCTGATGAAGACGGAGAAACCGCTGAATCATTTAGCCCCAGCAACACCACGCAGCATACGCATGACGAGGATGGCGGTGAGAAGAAGCCGCCTGCAGCGCTAAGCTCTATTCCTCAGTGCGCTTTGTGTCTCGACGAGCACGACTGGTCGGTATCGGCGGCGTCATGCGAGTGCAACGATCATGCTGCTGCAACAGCGTCGGCAGGTAAAGCAACGGAGACTAGTGAACGTTCAGCGTCATCTCCCAAGTCGACGCAGTCGTCACCTTCGCCCTCCAACAACGAGAGCTGCGCGAGCCAACTGAAGTGGTGGATCCTGAGCGACGACGAGGTCCAGTATCTCGGCAAAGTGTTCCCGCGAGGCATCAGCAAGATCACCCACCCCGTTCTTCAATGCGCGCACTGCGAGACTGTCAACTTCCCTGGGACGGACGCTGGCATTGTCGAGATGGATGGAGATCGCATGATCACGCGGTCGGGGCGGCGCATGTACGAGCGCGACTATCGCGCCGTGACCAAGCACGTGTCGCCGCTCTGCGAGGGAACACCGCTCAAGGTGTTGCCGTCCGTGCTGACCCGCGGCGCCGTCGAGTCGCTGGTTGATGCGGTGCCGCGGTCTCCTGAAGTGCTCGAGTCGGAGGTCGAGTCTCTCAACTACCTCACTGAGTCGTCGCTTCTGAACAATGAGATTGGCGGCGGGCCCGCTGTGTTGGCGCCGTTTGGGCTCTTCCCTCGGCCGTACTTCCATCCCGATGCGTGCGATCTGTCTTCGTCGGCGGACGAAGAAGAGTCCAAGTCGTCCGTGGGTGGCGGCGAGCAGAAGCTCGCGGTCGAAGCGGCCGCGTTTGAGGACGTGGTGGCGTGGTTTACGTTCCTCGGCCGCTTTTTCGGGCAGGCGCTGCTGGATGAACGGCTGCTCAACCTCCCGCTGTCGCGTCCGTTCCTGCGCGCGCTCCGCGGCGAGTCGCTGGTCGGCGACGGCATCTCGGTCGCCACGTCGCTGGCGTTCCTGTCCGAGGTCGACCCGGCCGTCGCGGCCTCGCTTCGGTACCTGCATCGTCTCGCCACGGAGACTAGCGGCGATGCGCTCGCGAAAGCCGACGAGGTGGCGGCCATGTGTCTGTCGTTCACGCTCGTGGGCGAGGAGAGCATCCCGCTCGTGCCCGGCGGCGCCGACGTGAGCGTGACGGCGGCCTCGCTGCTCGAGTACGTGACGCTGAACCTGCAGTTCCTGCTGGAGACGACGATCCGGCATCAGGTGCAGGCGTTCCGCCGTGGGTTCGAGCAGATCTGCGGCAAGCGCGGCGACCCAAGCGGCAGCTTCGCGACCATGCTCGAGGTGTTCGACGTGCGCGAGCTCGAGACGCTGTGCGCCGACGCGAGCGCCGCCAGCAGCATGTGGGACCGCGACGGCGCCGAGCTACGCGAGCACATGGTGTGCGACCACGGGTACACGCGCGAGTCGCGCGCTATCGCGGACCTGGTGGCCATCCTGTGCGAGCTGTCGGCGGACGAGCAGCGCGCGTTCGTGCGCTTCGTGACGGGCGCCAACCGGCTGCCGCGCGGCGGACTCGCCCGGCTCGAGCCCAAGCTGACGGTCGTGCGCAAGCTCCCCGAGAGCCACCGCGCCGGCAGCGAGCACGACGCCGTGCTGCCGTCCGCGTCCACGTGCACCAACTACCTCAAGCTGCCCGAGTACTCGACGCGCGCCGTCATGAAGGAGCGGCTGCTGTACTGCATTCGCGAGGGCCAGGGCAGCTTCCACTTGTCGTGAGCATACTGGTTTAGGTGAGATTGGACTGACAGACGACGCGGCGAGTGAAGTCAGCTGCATACAGAGCGACAGAGACCGAAGACAGTGATGGACTGGAGTGTAACACAAGTCAGTGGACTGCATCCTTCATGTGTCTGCGTGTGTCGACGACGACATGGACCACCGACATGTGCGTCGTCATGGAGAACGAGAAGACGCATGGAGGTGGTGTGTTCGTTGAAAAAAGGTTTTCATCGTGTTATTGACTGGCGACGACACGACACACATAATAACGAGGCGGTGCTGCGTCTAGCAGCGCGAGGCGGCGGCACACACATGTGAGGGAAACGGGAGGCGGCCGCCCACCCAGAGTCCTTCCCTTCGGACTCGGGCGGCGCCTCCCAGCCGCCGTTGCTCCGTCGCTCCCTCCGCTCGCGTCGCCCTCTGCTTCTTCTCCTTCGAAGGCAGAGGAGGATCCGAAGACCTGAATAAATAAAGTGCGCCTGTCCGTCGGTCGCGTGCCCGCTGCTCGCCCACTTTACTCGTGCATCCTTGGATCCTCCCGAGTGCGAGGAGGCGAAGAGAGAGAGCGCACGCGCCGCTGCCCGCTGGCCGCGTCCTGGCTCCTTCAAGGCCGCCGATCTTCACTTCGATCGCGGCTTCCGGGCTCCGCGCGGGCTGCTAGCGGCAGCACGCGGGGCCTAGTAGGCGAGCCGGCGCAGCTCCTCGGACGTGTACCACACGCGCTTCTTGTACTCGGCGTCGAAGCTCGAGCGCGCCGGGATCTCGACCACGTTGACGTCGTCGTCGAAGCTGATGCGGCGCTCGTGGCTGCACGTGCGGATGCGCGGGATGCCGTCCACGTCCTCGTCGTCGTCGCTCTCGTCGTCCGTCTCGAGCTCGTCCTCAATGTCCGTGCCCTCCCAGCTGTCGAGCGTCGACGTGCGCGACCGCTTGCTCGCAGCGCCGCACTTGACGACCGCCGGGAAGGCGCCGAACTGGCTCGTCGACACGGCCATCACCTTGGCCTGGCGCCGCGCTTTCCGCGCCGACGACACCGAGGCCGACGCGCTCGGCGCGCCCAGCAAGGCGATGGCCATCCAGTTGTCCTCCTCGCTCGCGCTGTCCTCCTCGGCCTCGGGCGCGCCGCTGCCGTCCTGCCGGAAGTACTCGCGCACGCACACGACGCTCTTGGTACGCGGCCGCATCTTGGGTCCGACTACCGGCGCGAGGGCTCGTAGACCGTCGTCGAAGCGCTCGGTTCGCTCGCGGCCTCCGTGAGAGAGTTTCGATCGCGGGACTGCGCTCCGAGCAGTGAATTCCGATAATGAAGCACGCGCACCGCCGCCCAGAGTGTGTTTGGGAGCACCAAGGGGGAGAAGCGGGTGCTTCTCTCGGAATTTGTATGCCGACGGTACTCGCCCCGCGATCGGACGACGACGCGACGACGAGCAATGCGAGCAGACGAGACAGGCTCGTTCCCACCTCTGCGCTGAACTGCCCTAGCCCGTCTGCCCAAAATCCGAACCAAAAGACACGCGCTGAGAAAAAAAAATTGTTCCGATTCGCGCATTATAATTATAATCGCGATTCGAGTATTATGGATACAAGCACGCCGTGTGGTGCTTGGCACACCCACTGGGATGACATGCCACAAGCACCTCCTGTTTCCGAGCGCGCGCGAAATTGATGTGTCGGCCAACGGCTGGCGCGCATCTTGTGGCGACGTGCGACGAACACGGCCGTTTATTCTGCACAGCACGTTACTGTAGCTAAAGGCATCACTTGGGGACCGTCTGGTCGCCAGCACCGAAGCGAATCCGGTCGCACAACCCACAAAGCCGACACGTCAGTGGGCCAGTCGGACTTTTACCCACTGATAGACTGGGAGTTTGTATCGAAAAGATGGCTCGTCGCGTACACGGCGCCGCCCATAATAGCGATTTCAGAAATGTCGCCACGACGGAAAGAAGCGACAGAAGATCCAAGGACGGAAGAAAAATCGAAACTCCTCGTCGACCAGTCACGAGTCGCGACGACACCACCGTTGCGGTTGGCGGTGTACACCCGCAGGCGAAAACGCCAACTCGTGAGCGTCGCTTTGACGGATCTGCACGCATACTATTGGCGCGTCCGTCGTCTCGGCAATGTCAGCCGGCGCCTGGCCGTGGCTGCAGCGCCTGTCCCCTCCTTCAGTGATCTGGAGAAATCCCCCCCACACACAGTACACTATGTACGCGCTTGAGATCAAGTCAGACACCACACTTTATATCGAATTGCCTGGGTTTGACAGTGTACCATCGGCGGCCGCCACGCACGGCGTCATGCGATTCGCATGGTGCCGAGTCCGCAGGTCTATGCTCGGTTCTGAAATCGCTCGAAATCCCTATTTTCCCGATAATGGTCATTTTCCTGATCATACAAACACCAAGTTGATTTACCGGCGCGGAAGCGTGCAGAGACGGTCCGTCGATTCGAAATGGTCCGACTGGCTCTTCCGCATGGTCGCGGGTAGGGGAGCGAGCCGGTTGGCAGAAGAGTACAGTGGACCTCGAAGCCTGGAGCGGCGAATTACACACTGTCGGACGGTGGAGCGGAGCCCATACAAACTCTAGGTGAAAACGTACGGACCGCAACACAGAGCCCACTCTTGACTGGAAGGATCGACCAGGAAAACGCACCGCCACCAACCGCCGGCGAGCGACCAACTTTCCCAGCCACCCAACCTTCACACTGGATGCCGCGTCGCGACCTCTTGCCAAGGGTCCCCTTGCGCTCACGATGGCGTGAGCGCCGCCCTATCTGTCCGCCGTTCATCTCGCCAGAGGCGGCGAGCATTCAGCGGACGACGCCGGTCGGTTTCTGCTGAATGAGAGGTCGGCGCTTTTCCAGTCAAGGAATCCGAGCTCTAGAATCCTGAAGTTCTGCAACTTCGTTGGTCATTGACCTGCACTTCTTGAACCCGGTCGCCTTCTACAACGGAAAAGCGCGCGGACATGGCGCAAGATGACTTCGCTTACGCCGGCACCGCGCTGTCAGTTGTTTACCCCCGAGCAATCATTCGCATCGTTCGCTAAAGCACGTGTGGGCGGCGTGAATTGCCCGCGCGCTTCCACGACCGACAACCACACGACTCGCCCACACGCCATGAGGTACCGGAACACATGGAGCGTTGGCTCGGCCGCTATGGCGGTGACGACGAGCGAACGGAATCAGCGCGCGCGTCGTCGAGGTCTCTGCGTGGGACTGGTTGATACGCCCGACAGAGTCGAGGCCGCCCTATCCTTACTGGCAACGCGAGCAATCGAGCCCAAGGCTGGGTGGGTGCAGTCGGTACATCGTCCGATGCCACCGTCATTCGCGCAGTGGATTCTGGCATCCCCAACGCCAGTCGAGTGAACCCGTGGCCAGCTCCACGATCTGATTTCGGACTCCATCTAAATCTCTGCGGTGTCGTCACTGCATCCGTCCAGAGCCTGCAGCGTCGTTAGCTACAGGAGCATGACGGTCTCCTCTGTCTGATGGTCTCTCCAGAAAGGACAAGCTGAGGTTGGTGAACCCCTTTGGAATCCTCTATCTGTTCGTTCGATCTTCATCGTCCAGGTCAGGGTCGAGCTCGTGCGCTTCGCTGGGCGTCCACCAAAGGGCGTGGCGCTCGAGGAGATCAGACCCGTTGCCATTTAAGCGGCGGACTCGCTGTCTCGTCACTCCGGACTTCCCGCGAGGCTGGCGACTTTATGGAGAGGTTTGTGCGGACGAGCGCTTTGGCGACGCGACTTACGGAATGGTCGAGAACCTGCTGTACGACCAGCGGCGCCGTTGAGCATTGAGCCAAAGCAAGGCTGAAGTCCGTAGTTCATTAAAAAGAGCGATGCGGAGATATCCGCGACTCGGGGGTCACATCGCTCGGGTCAGCATTTCGAGCAGCTCCGGCCGCTGCTGCAGCAGGCGCTTTGCCTCGTCCACCGGAACCTGCACAGCTGCAACGGTGAGAGACCATCGCAAGAGCTTCTTATCAAGAGAGCGAGTGCAGACGCGCTTTACGTACCCACAGTCGCTGGCGCGAGTTCTCGGACCAGTCGCTGTAGACGCGAGTGACGGCCATAGCGAAGCCGAAGAAGCGGCACGGCTGGCCGCGATGGCTGACAAAGTTGAGCGGCCCGAGCTCGGCGACGATCGAGCCCGACACCTGCCACCAGCATCAGCAACGCAACAGTCAGCCCGGCCACGCCCCAAGCACGCGCGCTCAATCAACACTGGCAGCACCCACGCCGGCCTCCTCCTCCGCCTCGCGCAGCGCGCACTCGACGACCGACTCGTCGCTCTCCCATCCGCCCTTGGGCAGGATCCACTCGTCCGCATGCTTGGCGCTCGAGATGAGCAGCACCTCGCGGCCGCCGACCGCGTTGCTCGCCTGGCGCGAGGCCACGACGCACGCCAGCAGCCGCGACCGCCCGTCGTACCGCTGCTTGTCCCTCCCGACGCGCGACTGGCGCAGCGGGCTGCAGCTGAACGCGTCGCCCCGGTTCACGTGCATGTCGGTCGGCGACTGCTTCGTCCTCGCCGGCGCGCCCATAGCGGCGGCGTCTTCGTCCCGCTGGCGGCTCGCGACGAGCAGAGCGCTCTCAGTCATGGTCTCTGCTGCTTGGCGTCGACTGCGGGAGTGTTGTCGCCTATTCCTGTCACTTGGGCGTGACGCACGTCTATCGCCGCTATTTCATCCAATCAAACAGCATTTGGAATGGTTTTACCCAATCCGAGCGGATTCTTTGAGAAATGGATGTCGTCACATGTCTCAGCTACACGGCCAACCCAGTCAGTTGAAGCAACCCAGAACGGTTGGTCTCGTCAAGCTGCGGTGGTTAAGTGCCATGCAGATGGCGATGAAGAGCGCCTCGACGCCAAGGATCACCGCGTGGTACATCTTCGACATCGTCGAGCGTCTTGATGGTCTCCATTGTGAGGAAGAGCCGAGAGTTTGGCTCTCCAACTTGGGATACGAGTGCCAGAGATCTCACCGTTGGATAACAGTCATGATCACGAAGACGTTCGATCGCAACAGCTCAGGAGTGGAGCTGCGAGCAGAGTACCAGCCACCTGGTGTCATGAGCGATAAGGTTTCGGAGCATGCTCATGGGATATGCTGATGGGATATAGCCGATCTGTGCGCGTAACGTTGCCCAACAGACCCGTGCGGCGCATTGTGGGAAGATGTGGACCACCGACAGTGATCTCGGACCACACTCCGCTGTGAAGACTCCCTCAGTGAAGGTCGGATGTCTATATCGAGCTGAGGAGCGAATGCAGTTACAGCCCAACGCCGTTGTAGAGGCCACAAGCCACAACACAAGGCTCAACAGAATTAGCTTCGTCTTGACGGCATGGTCGTTCATTGATAGACATTGTCCGGCACCACGGAGGCGACCGACACTGCCTTACACGACACCGACTCGCAGTGAGCCCTTCGACTGCGTACTCGTCGCGCCATGGGTGTGTTTCGGACGGCAAACACGTCAGCGGTCGTCCCGGTGGTACCACCGCACTCCGCCGTCCGAGAGCACGGCGACGCAGCCCGATCGAGCCACCGACAACGTGCCGTACAAGTACTCTCGGCCCTCACGAAGCCTCTCGTACTGATCACACCGGACGGTCGGTTCTCGCTCAGCAAGCTGGCCACCTTCGACAGGTTTAGGCGAACGACGAGTCAGAGCCGTATCGTGGCGATCGTGCTGCTCTCCTTCATACCCAGTCTTCTCTGTGTGCTGCTGATCGAGTGTATTCCGCTCGCCGACCCAGCACTTGGGTAGCGGAGTTCGTATGCCTTCCAATTGCGGGTGGCCACCGTTCATATGCTCACTGGTGTGGGAACACTATGTGAGCGGGACGAATATCTCCCCGAGTTCAGACTGACGTGGAAGCGCGTCGTCGTCTTCGGTGGCTGCATCGCCGCAACCATATTGGCCACAAACTTCACCATCATGGCCGCGCCGATGTCTTCCCGGTGCCGCTCTCCATGTTCATAGCATCCGTCCCGGTCTCGGCAATTGCGTCCTACCTGCTCCAAGTGTTCAATCGAGCAGACGCGGCAACAAGCGGCGCACTGCCGCCTCACGAGCGTGCGGCGCGGTTGAAATCGGTGGACAGCCTCCAACTCGTCCAGACGATACCTCTATGGGTCTACCCAGTCTACACCGCCGTCTTCGCCAATCTCACTGCCCACCAACAGCTCGGGTTCACCCTCGTGCTCGTCCTCTTGCGGCTCGGCGTCGGAGCTCTGCAGTGGCGCGTCACTCACGACGATCTGGACCTCGCAGGCATCATCTCCTCCGCCTCGGGTCACCTCTACCACGTGCTCTACACACTTACGTGTCTGCAGAACGCCAAGTCACTCGTCACACTCGCTCTCGTGCTCGGGCTGAAGACGCCGCAGATGCTGGTCAACTGCTGGATGATGGCGCAAGGAGGAGGGTGCTTATCCAGGTCGACACACAGAGGGAAAGACCTGGAGACGGTGGTCCGTATGCTCGCGGACGACGAGTTCGTTCGAGCGCTGGACCGTGTGGACCCAACAGCGGTGCTCTCGACGTACCGCCGGTGCCAGGGAGACCGCTTTCGAGCTCTCCACACACCATCGGCCGAGCCGACTGAGCAGACCGAGACGAGCTCCAACAAGAGCGCCAGAACGTGTTGCAGCCGCCGCAAAGTCCGCCCGGCGCTCAGTCGCGAATCCGTGTCAACAAGAGCTTCAGCCACGAACACAAGATCCAAAACCATTCACCCAACAAAGTGACGTACCCGCAGAGTCTGACTGCGTCCTCGAACAGATCTCCTGCGCACAAGATGTCTGCGAGCTGCTCCACTTCTGGGAGGCCGTGCTGCTGCGATCCTACGTCTCTGCGATCATGGCCATTATCCATGGTACGATCTCCGGCACTCGCATCTCAAGGTAGAGAGCTGCACACGCTAACGCCGCTTGATAATGCTTAGGAACCCACCTCACGGCCGTGTTCTGGCTACCAAACACCCGATTCTTCCTCAAGATAGAGGCCATCCAGTCGCTCGACGATGTCAAAGACGTGCTCGTGACGACCCACACGGTACTACTTGGCATAGAGGCGCTCTTCATCGCCATCTACATGGCACTCATCCACCGCCGGCTCGGACTCTCGGGCGTCACGATGCTCGCCTTCGCCATCTCGTCGCAGTACGTGCTCTTCCAGGTCAAGTGCGTGACGATCCCGCTCCTCATCTTCGGCTTCCCGCTCCGCCACACCGGCAACGATGTCATCCTGAACGTCTGACATTGTCGCGCGATCATCGCTCGTCAATTCAATCGCGTGTCCTCTTCCTCGTCATCCACGTTGACGCCAGCGCCAGCCTTGGTCGAGCGCATGTCGACGGCGCGCTCGATCAAGGCGGCGGGCGTCCGCATCTCCAGCCACCACGCGTACAGATGCAGCACAGCAACGAGCAAGCACGCGAGCACGCCGGCGACCGGGCCGAGCGCGTAGTACAGCTGGAGGCGGTGGAGCAACGGCGCGTCCGGCGCCTGCGTCATGACGCGCTCGTACACCTTCTCCGTGCGCCTGGCCACGTCGTCCCAGCTGTACATGGCGGCGACGCGGTCGTGGAAGCTCTGTCGCTGCTGCTGCATGTCCTCGACGACCGCGAGGCGGTCCACCGCCGCGAGCACCGCGTCCGCGAGCGCCTCGGGGGTCGGCTCGGCCGCGAACTGGATCATGTCGGGCGGCAGCACCTCGGGCACGCCGCCCACGCGCGTGCTGACGACGAAGAGCCCGCATGCGGCGGCCTCTAGGATCGCGATGCAGAAGCTCTCCGTGAGCGAGCTGTTGAGGAAGACGTGTCCGCGGCGCAGCACGTCGCGCACCTGCGCGTGCGGTACGGCGCCGAGCAGCTCGACGCGGTCGTGCAGCCGGTGCTTGTCGCGCATCTCCTCGAGCAGCAGCCGCTTGGGCCCGTCGCCGCCCACGATGAAGTGCACGTGCGGCGCGCGCGCGCAGACGAGCGCGATGGCGCGGCCCACGAGGTCGATGCCCTTGCGGTAGACCAGCCGCGAGATGATGACGACGTTGATGGCGTTCGTCGGCTCGGCCGTCGCCGGCGGCCCGGGCGTGAACTTGTCGGCGTCCACGGCGTTGGGGATGGTCGAGACGCGCGCGGGCGGGATGGAGGCGCGCAGCACGAGGTTCTCTCGGCACGTGTGCGAGACGCAGATGGCGTGGTCCACGGTCGAGAGCGAGAGCTTCATGAGCTTGTTCAGGTGCACGCTGGCCGCGTCCGCGAAGCCGAAGAGCGAGTGGTCCGTGTACACGGTGCGCAGGCCGGCGCCCAGCGCCTTGGCGTGCATGAGGCACTCGTGCATGAGCGTGGACGTCGCCTGGTGGCCGTGCACGATCTGGACGCGCTCGCGCACGAGGATGGAGCGCAGCAGCGCCAGGTGGCCCACGAACGTCGGGTACGTCACGTTGTCCACCACGGGCGTCACCGGCAGGTAGTACACCTTGAGCCCGTTGGTCATCCAGCGCACGCCCGCGCGCCGCGCCGGCAGGATCGATCGCTGCGGAGAGTCCGAGCCCGCCGAGACGGCGTGCGTGAGCACCACGACCTTGTGGCCGCGCCGCAGCAGGCACTGCGCCAGCGACCACATGTGCATCTCCACGCCGCCCAGCCGAGGGTAGAAGAAGTCGCAGCACATGGCCACGCACAGGCGCGGCCGCCGCCGCCGATCGCCGTCCCCTCCGGCGCCGGCCTCTGCCTCCATGGTACTTACTATAGTATCGTCGTCGTCGTCCTGGGTATTGTGTCGGATAAGTGTATCTACGCGTCTCGCAGCTATGTTCACGTTTATTACGTATATAATCTATTATTGGTGAAAATATACGCATCTTGCCGCTTTGTTCTTATTTATTACTTATATACACTATTATATGCAAACTAATTACGGCTGGCGGCTGGCGGCGCCGCCTCCCCCGCCAGCAAATAACCGGCCGGCCGGTCGCCCAGTATCTAATAGTAATCTGCCTGCGCCTGGAAGCGCCACTACGAGTCGCCGCCTCTCGCCTCTCGCCGCCCAGGATGCTGTGCAGTCTCAGCGGCCAGGTGCCGCAGGAGCCGGTGGTGTCGCTCAAGTCGGGCCTGGTGTTCGAGAAGCGCCTGCTGCTCAAGTTCCTGGCGCAGAACCAGCGCCGCTGCCCCGTCACGGGCGACGAGCTGGACCCCGAGACGGACGTGCTGCCGCTGCGCTTCCACTCGCCGGGCGCCGCCGGTTCCGCCGGTGCGGACAAGGCGTCGGCTCCGCCTTCCGCTCCACTAGAGGGCGCCGGCGTGCCGCAGCTGCTGGCGCTCTTCCAGAGCGAGTGGGACGCCGCCATGCTCGAGACGTTCGCGCTCAAGAAGCACCTGGAGCAGACGCGCCAGGAGCTGTCGCACGCGCTCTACCAGCACGACGCGGCCTGCCGCGTCATCGCGCGGCTCAACGCCGAGAACGCGGCGCTGCGCGAGAAGCTGGCGGCCGCGCACACGGCGACGCCCGAGGACGAGGACGTGGACATGGCGGCAGACGGCGCGGCGCTGCCCGCCGAGGTCGTCGCGACCGTCGAGGCCAAGCAGAAGGAGCTGGCCAAGCGCCGCAAGGACTTCAAGAAGCGCGAGGCGCCGCGCCGCGCCGAGCGGCTCGCCGGCCTGGACACGTGGGCGCTCCAGTCGACGCACACGCTGCACGACGCCGACAAGCCCGGCGTGCTGGCCGTCGCCGCGGACGCCAAGCAGCCCGAGCGCGTGGCTACGGCCGGCGTGGACAAGCACGTCAAGGTCTTCAACACGCAGCGCCAGCAGCTCGAGGCCACGCTCGAAGGCCACGCCAAGAAGGTGGCGGCCGTCGAGTTCCACCCGAGCGCCGACCTCATCGTCACGGGCGCGCACGACAAGACGCTCAAGCTCTGGACGCGCGCCGACGACGGTGGTGGCGATGGCGACGGCCAGGCGGCCGCCTACCGCGTCGGCGCCACCTTTGACGGCTACGACGACGCCGTCGCCGCGCTCTCCATCCACCCGACGGGCAACTACGTGCTCGGCGGCGCGCTGGACGCCACCTGGGGCTTCCACGATGTGCGCGCCGGCAAGCTGCTGGCTCGGTACGCGCTGTCGGGAGAGCGCGCTGCCGGCAGGGCCACGGCCAAGAGCGTCAACGAGACGCGCGGCGCGCGCTTCCACCCGGACGGCGGCATCTTCGGCACGGCCGCCAAGAGCAAGCTCGTGCAGATGTGGGCCGTCAACTCGCTGGCCAACGTGGTCACGTTCGAGGGCCACGCGGCGCCCGTGAACGCGCTCGCCTTCTCGGAGAACGGCTACCACCTGGCCTCGGGCGCCGACGACGGTGTCGTCAAGCTCTGGGACCTGCGCAAGGCCACGAGCTTCTTCGAGGTGGACCTGTCGGCCGCCGTGCACGCGCTGCAGTTCGACCCGAGCGGCACGTTCCTGGCCGTCGGCGCCGGCAGCTCGGTCCAGGTGCTGCACGAGCAGGCCAAGAACAGCTGGGCCGTCGTGCAGGTCTTCGACGAGCATAAGGCCGCCGTCACGGGCGTCGCCTTCGCCTCCGACGGCAGCTACCTCGCCTCGACGTCCATGGACCGCGCGCTCAAGCTCTTCCGGTAGAGGACGCGCCCCTCGTGATCGCCCGGCCTGCATCTCGCCTCTCGTTCTCTCTCGTACGGACGGACTCCCCTCGCTCGCTCTCTCACACAGACAGACTAACGTTAAAGCCGCCGCGAAACACGCCCAAGCCTTCTCCGCTCGTGTTCAGGTGTTCATCCGTTCAAAGCTACCGAGTCTACTAGCGGAAGAGACTCGAGCGCGACCCGGAGACCGGCCCGGACGAGGACGAGGACGGCGGCCGGCCCATGACAGCCGAGCGCGTCGGGCCGCCGGGCATAAACTCCCGCAGGACGTCGGCGTGCTCCTGCAGCAGCCGCTGCTTGGCCTGCGCGACGACCTGGCGGCGGAACTCGTCCTCCTGCTCCTGCTGCTGCTTGTCTCGGCGCTCGCGCTCGAGCTCCTCGCGCAGCATGTGCTGCTTGAGCGCGGCGTTGCGCGCGATCTCGTCCTGGAAGGCCTCGCGCTGCTGGCGGCGGAAGACGGCGAGCTCCATCTCTCGGCGCGCCTCGGACTGGAACTTGCGCTGCAGCATGGCGTTGAAGGCGTCCTCCTCAGCCTTGTGCCGCGCGACCAGCTCCGTCTTGAGCTGCATCTGCAGCGCGTTGCTCGCCATCATATCCTCCTTGGCGCGCTGCTTGGCGCGCTGCTTGTCCTCCTCGACCGCGCGCTTCTTCTGCAGCAGTTCCTCCTCCCACAGCTCGTCGCGCAGGCGCTCGATCTCCTCCTCCTGCCGCCGCTTGCCCTGGATCTCGGCCTCCACGGACCGGAACGCCGCGTCCTCCTGCGCCTTCTTGACCTCGCTGGCCGCGCGCGCGACCGCTAGCCGCTCCTCGACGCGCCGCCGGTACGCGTCGATCTCCTGCTCCTGCCGCTGCGCCTGCTCGCGCTCGAGCTGCTGCGCGGCCTCGCGCTCCCGCTGCGTGCGCTCGATCAGCTCGCGCGTGGCGTCGCGCTGCGCCTGCTTCTTGGCCACCTCGGCCGCGTCCTCGAGCTCGAGCTGCCGCATGAGCTGCTCCACCTTGAGGCGCTCGGCCTCGGCCTCGCTCTGCGCCTCGCGCCGCAGGTCCTGCCGCTGCAGCATCTGCTGCTGCACGCCCTGCTTGGCCACGACGGCCTCGGCGCGGCGCGCCAGCTCGCGGTTCTGCATGTCCACGAGCGCGCGCTGGCGGTCGTACTCCATCTGCTGCACCATGGCGGCCTCGCGCGCGCGGTCCGCCGAGCGCAGCGCCTCCTTCTCGAGCTGCTGCGCCGCGCGGTCCTTGTTCATGTAGGCCGTCTGCAGGAACGCCTCGAGCTCGCGCAGCTCCTCGCTGGCCTCGCAGATGCGCTGCACCTCGCGCTCGCGCTGCTCCTGCGCCTTGGCGCTCGCCTCCATCGCGCGCGCCAGCTGCTCGTTCTGCTGCGCCTCGCGCGCCTGCCTCGCGCGCTGCGCCTGCGCCTCCTGCCGCGACTCGTCCAGCACGCGCTCGGCCGTCAGCTGCGCGATCTGGTTCGACCGGCGCCGCGTCGCCACCGCCGCGTCCGACTGCTGGTACGTCGCCTGCAGCTGGTTGCTCTGCGCGAACCGCGCCAGCGCCGAGTGCTCCGCCTCCTGCCGCCGACGGTCGCCCTGCAGCTTGTCAATGTGCCGCGACGTCACGCGCGAGCCGCTCGCCGGGAACGGGAACGACATGGCACTTGGTCGCGGGGGCCTGGACGCCACGCGCTCGCTTCCTGCGCTGTGCTGAGGCCCGAAAGCTGCCTCCTCGGATGCTCAGACGCCTCGCAGTGGCCGAGCAAACGGCGCGTGGGAAATAGAGCAGAGCTAATACGAGGAGGCGCTCTTGCCACAGCTATTTATGGCTACCTTTTCGTATACCATTATACCGACACCGGATATACTATACAGCTTGTGTCTGCTGTCCATTCACAGGGTACACTCATTCCGGATAAAAAGTAGCACCGTCTAAGAGCTTTTGATGAGGCTATTTACATGGTATGGCAACCTTTTCGTATACAACTATACATCAGCCGGATATACTACACAACTTGAACGCACTATACATCGACAAGGCACACGCATTCCGGATATTGGTCAGTTATCAGATGTCGTCACTACAGCGCGATGGCGCCGTCGGACTGGCCCGAGAGCAGCTTGGGACGCCCCGTGGGCGTCGGCAGCCGCTTCTCCCTGTGCGTCGACGGGCTGGACTGCGCGCGCGGCCGGCGAGGCGTGCCGCCCTCGCTTGAGGCGCGCCGCGGCGGCACGCGCACGCGCTGGTTGTGGTAGTAGTACAGCGGCGGCGTGCCCGGCTGTCCCAGCGCCGCGGGCACGCGGTCCTTCTCGCCCTCGTTCTCCTCACCGCCGTCCTCGCGGTTGTCCACAATGAAGCTCAGCGCGTAGACGAGCAGCGAGAGCACGCACCCGAGCTGCGCCAGCGCGCGCATCTGGTGCACCGTCAGGTCGTTCTCTGCGGTCCGAGCCACGATTGAGCGACCATGCGCGCCTGGATCTCGCGCGCCATTCGCTCGGGGACGCACCGTAGTTCCAGATCCTTGTCTCCGTGTCGTTAAGCCGCATCGTGGACGAGCAATACGTCTCACCGAGCCCCTTGACGATGCACTGGGAGCAGCGACAGCATCAGTTGTAAGGCCCAGCAAGTCCTTGAGACGCAGCGGAGTACCTCGGCAATGGTCAGGTGCGGCGCCGGCGTGCCCTCGTACATGACGGGGAGGTAGACGCCGACGGACATAGCGAAGAGCGCGACGCTAGCCAGCTCAATGACGAACGAGCGCTTGACGGCCTCGAGCTGGCTCGCGCGGATCCGGGACACGCTGCGCGGTCCGTAGCGATCCGTGATGAACACGCCGCTCTCCATCTCGTCGCGCTTGGCCAGGAAGATGCGGTAGTTGAGATACGTCTGCAGCATTCAATCCACACGAGCAGGTGAGTCTTTGACTGACCATTCGTTGGCGCGCCAAAGCCGTGGGTAGGCGGATGGACGCACGTTGATGAGCATTGCGAGCGCCTCGCACACGACGAAGGCGACGGCCGCGCAGTCGTGCATGGTCGGCGGCGCGGCGAAGGACGCGAACACGGGGAGCCCGAAGGCGCCGAGGATGCCGAAGGCGCCGCTCGCGTACGTGAGCGAGCGCACGGAGCGGCCGATCTGCCCGCTCTCGACGCTGCGCCGCACGAACGGCAGCTTGTACTCGTGGTTGAAGGTCCAGGTGAGCCCGAGCAGGACGGCGACGATGTTGAGCCCGAAGAAGAGCACGTACGAGCCCGGCGGGTCTGTCGCGGCGATAGATGAGTCGTCGAGCAGCCAGCAAAGGTCTCCGAGAGCGGAGCAGACGCACCGCGGCCGAGGTCCGAGAGGTACGGCCAGAGCAGGCCCCCGCAGTAGACGCCGTTGGCCCGCGCGAGCACGAAGGCGGCCAGGATGGAGAGGAAGCCCACGCCGGACGTCGCCGAGACGGCCACGGCGCGCAGGCGACCCATCGCTGCTCTTGCCACGCACACAAGTCGCCAACTGATGCGAGTGGAGTGCCAATCAGCGGGAAGAGAAAAGAGAGAGAGAAGCCGCCGCGGAGGGACGCAAGGAAGGGATCTCGATGCGAGTGCGCGTCCTTTGAGACGGGATCTTTGTGTGGCTCTTCACGTCGGACGAGGAGCATGGGTGGACGCCATTGCTTATATATGTGGTCATGGATCTATCTGTCGCTTGCGCTCGTCACCGCAGGTGCCGCTGTAGATACACGCTCGCTGGTAGGGCAGTCATCATTGAGGCGCGTTAGCACGCTTCATACCTAGTCAGCAGCAATACGCGGCGTGAACGTACGCGGAGCGTCGCTCGAGGCGGCGAAAGAGACCCTGAGGGCGTCGACGACCGCCGCGTGGATGGCGAGGTGAGCCTGGAGCTGCGCGCGCGGAGTGGCGACTGCGTAGAGCGCGGCGACAGTCATGAGGAGACCGGAGAGCACCGCGCTGAGCACGTGGACTGTGTGGAGGCGGCCCTTCGCGCGTCTCTCGGGCGGCGAATCGGATTCTGGGCGAGCCAATCGAGCATCGGACCTTGTGGACAGCGACCAAATATCCAGTCGCAGCGAACTGCAGTATATCATCCCGCGTGACGTGTGAAGTCGACACTTCGAAGTATATCATGCGCTTCATCATGTATCGAGCGCTGCACGCAATTTCCGCCATAAATTTTCTGGACAGGAGCGACGAACGTGAAGCAGCGGCGCAGCGTCGTTCACCGACGTGCGTGGGCTATTGACAGCCGATCCGGAGCGAAGATGGCGACGGTATCAGGATAAAAGCCGTCCTAATCGAGTGTGCGCCTGCTCAAAGCGTCGCGAAGGGCGACTGCAGCGACCCCGACTGCTCACCCCAAACTATCCGAGGCATATTATATCAGGGGCTTTGCTTGACGCAAGATGGAGAAGCAGGGCCGCCAAGCCACGCAGCGGCTGTCAGCGATGCCGACGCGAGCGAGCTCCGTGGCTGACACGCGCGCGTTGAACGTGTCCGAGTCGCGGCGTGGCATCAATGAGTCTGGGAATACGGCCAACAGCAGTAGTGATACCCGTGCGCCAAACGAAAGCGCATCGATGGCTTTGCTACCGCCTGGAGATGCCCCTCCGCCTTCGTTCGACGCACTCGAAGTGCTAGGGCCATCGCTGTCCGACGTGCTGACATTTGTGCATCCGCCGATGCCTCGAAGGCTCCAAGAGGAGCAACTACAGCAGCAGACAGCGGCGGAAGACCCTCAGGGCGAGCACATTGCGGCGAGCACAGTCACCGATACGGCCGCCGAGCCAGCCGCGAAGTTCGACGTGTGCTTATCTCGCTCGGTCGTGCTCGGCAAAGTGGTCGACTCGACCGTGGACAATTCGCGGCGCACGCAGGAGTACTTCGCCAAGCTGCTCGACAAGCTCCAGCTGGACGCGACGGGCCTCGTGCTGCTGCAAGAGTCGACGGTCGTCGTGTTCCTTGAGACGACTGCCGAGCAGTTCATGCAGGTGCTCAAGCAGCTGCAGCGCCAGCGCATCCTGGACGCGGCATCGATGCGGATCCTCGCGAGCAGCGACGACCACACGGAGCGCGTGCTCCAGGGACTGTACTTCAAGAAGGTAGCGATCGCGAGCCGCTCGGGCGGCGACAACAACGCCGAGCTGACGGACGACTCGCTGCGCCAGTGCGTGGTCGACACGTTCCTGGACCTGATGAAGTTCGTCAAGAAGATCGGGCCGATGGCTCCGACCGAGATCCGAAAGTGCCTCACCAGCTTGTCCATGACCGACCAGATGTGCCTGCCCACGAATGAGACCGTGTTTTGGCTGCTTTCGCGAGAGGAGCTCATGACCATCGACGAGTTCCTGGACGTGTTCGACGCGCCGGTGTTCGTCGAGCTCGAGTCCGAGCGCGTCTGGCCCGTGCACCCGCTCATCCAGTACTAATCCAATGTAGAATGACCGATGTCGTCGCACGAAAGGTCTTTCATTGGCGTCTGTCTGGTCCTGGGATCCATCACTCGCTGAGTGTCCCGGCAAAGTCCGTCGGGTGCGTCTCGCCGTCCAGACTGCATCCGCCGCCCGTGCAATAGCCCTCTGCTAGCGTGCGCTGCATGTTGCGGAACTGGCAGGCGCCGCCAGGACACGTGGCGTCCTCCACGCGCTCAAAGATGCACGCGCCGCCCTCGCACTTGGCCTCCTTGCAGTTCCTGTTGCTCGACGTGAGTGGGCCGCGATACACAGTCGAGAACGTCGCGGCGCTTGCGTCGCGTGAGCGCTCGCTCGACTGACACAGCAGACGGATGCCATGAACGCTTACCGGAAGTAGCACAGCCCGCCCGAGCACGAGAGCGGCCGCGCGCAGTCCTCGAACAGGCAGCCGCCCCTGGCGCACGTGGCCGCCTCGCACGCCGTCGGCGCGTGCTCGTAGTCGGCCCAGACGTCGCGCGCTGCCCTCGCGGCCGTCGCCATCGCGAGCGCTGCCAATAGGAGAGCGATGGAGCGCATTGTCGGCCGCGCCATGCCCGCTCTTGTCCGGCGTGATGCTTGGATCTGTGGAGCTCGTCCAGCGCGAAGCGTCACACACCGCGATCTTCTCGTTGAATCAGTGTGTTGCCGTTTCAATGGCCGAAACAACTGATATAGTATGTAAATGCGACATTGAGGATTGTGGCGCGAGTCGAAGCTGCACAAACAAGCCGTACACCGTGGACCAACGGGCTAAAGCGGATCAATTTGTGTCGGCGCGAATGGCGTCGGCGCGATTTGTGCGTCACGATCGCCTGGAGCGCTAAGCTAGCGCTGCATCGCGAGGCGAGCTCATTGATCACCTGGAACAAGCGGCGGTCCGTTTAACTCGTGACGCCACCTCAGGTTTTACGTCAACACGGCTGCGTCACTGCCGGACCTTCAACCTTCCTGGCCAATCAGCGCGGCGCATTGGCGGCACAGCGTACCAAATTCGCTCTCAAAATGGTACATGGATCCACTTTAGGAGGGAAACGCCGGCCGCTCTTCTTCCCCTCCTGACTTCCCCACATCGGAATCTCCGCGGCCGACTGCTCCCTCTCGCTCGCTCCCTCTGTAGCGGCCATGGCGGTGCTCTCCAAGTCGCAGGCGGCGACCGGCGCCATGTCCGTGAGCGCCCTGGTGGCGCTGGCGCTGGCGATCCGCGAGAACGGGCAGCGCAAGGCGAACGCGGCGTTCAAGCTCGAGTCGGCGTTCATGACGAAGAAGCAGGGCGGCAAGCACAAGGTGGCGGTCAACCGCGAGTTCTACGAGCGCTTCGTGCGGCTCTTCAAGGTGATCGTGCCCGGCCCGTTCACGGCCGAGGTGGGCTTCGCGGCGCTCGTGGCGCTGCTGCTGGCGGCGCGCACGTCCTTCGACATTTTGCTGCTGCAGATCTTCACGTCGATCGAGCGCGCGATCGTCTCGCGGTCGCAGAAGGACTTCATGTTCCACCTGCGGCGCTTCTTCGCCGTCATGCTGCCCGTCTCGTGCGTCAACTGCCTGCTCAAGTACGGCCACACGGAGCTGACGCTGCGCTTCCGCAACCGACTCACGCGCCACCTCTACGCGCACTACCTCAAGGGCTTCATCTACTACAAGGTGTCCAACCTGGACAACCGCATCTCGAACGCCGACCAGCTGCTCACGGTCGACGTCGAGCGCTTCTCCAACTCGGTGGCCGACCTGTACTCCAACATCTCCAAGCCGCTGCTCGATATCGGGATCTACGCCGTCAAGCTCACGTCCACGATCGGCTTCCAGGGCCCCGCCATCATGCTCAGCTACCTCATCGGCTCGGGCCTGTTCCTCACGTGGCTGCGCCAGCCCACGGGCCGCTTCACGATCGCCGAGCAGAAGATGGAGGGCAACTTCCGCTTCATGAACTCGCGGCTCATCACGCACAGCGAGGAGATCGCCTTCTACAACGGCAACGTGCGCGAGAAGCGCATCATCGACGAGTCCTTCTCGCGGCTCATCGACCTCGTGCGCAAGTCGCAGCAGTTCCGCTTCTCCATCAGCGTCATCGACAACATCGTGGCCAAGTACATGGCCACCCTCGTCGGCTTCCTCGTCGTCTCCAAGCCGTTCCTGGACCCGAACAACCCGCGCCTCGTCAACTCGACCTACGCGGAGCGCATGGAGGACTACTTCCGCTCGGGCAAGATGCTCATCAAACTGTCCGAGGCGATGGGCCGCCTCGTGCTCTCCGGCCGCGAGCTCACGCGCCTCGCCGGCTTCACCGCGCGCGTCACCGAGATGATCGACGTGCTGAGCGACCTGGACGCCGGCCGGTACCAGCGCACGATGCTCAAGGGCGGCGACGACGAGGACGCGGACGAGGGCGTCAAGGCCGCGACGTCGTCGGCCGACGCGCTCGGGCTGTACCCGAACAAGGGCTCGCTGCAGCACAAGGACCACGTGATCGAGTTTGACAGCGTCCCGCTCGTGACGCCCAACGGCGACGTGCTGGTCAAGGCGCTGAGCATCAAGGTCGAGTCGGGCATGAACGTCGTGGTCGCGGGCCCCAACGGCTGCGGCAAGAGCTCTCTCTTCCGCATCCTGGGCGAGCTCTGGCCGCTCTTCGGCGGCACGCTCACCAAGCCCGAGCGGAACGGACTGTTCTACATCCCGCAGCGCCCGTACCTGACGCTCGGCAGCCTGCGCGACCAGATCATCTACCCGCATTCGCTCGAGGAGATGCAGGCGGCCGGCCGCACGGACGAGGAGCTCGCGCACTACCTGGAGAAGGTGCAGCTCGGCTACCTCGTGGCGCGCGAGGGCGGCTGGGACGTCGTCCACGACTGGGCCGACGTGCTCTCGGGCGGAGAGAAGCAGCGCGTCGCCATGGCGCGCCTCTTCTACCACAAGCCGCAGTTCGCCATCCTCGATGAGTGCACCTCGGCCGTCAGCGTCGACGTCGAGGGCGCCATGTACTCGTACTGCCGCGAGCAGAACATCACGCTCTTCACCGTCTCGCACCGCAAGTCGCTCTGGAAGTACCACGAATACGTCCTCCGGGTGCGTCCTCCCTCTCCTTGTGAACTCTAGCTCGCCTTGTGATCTTCATCTAACGCTGTGCTCCCCTCCCCCTTCTCGCTCCAGTTCGACGGCCGCGGCAACTACGAATTCAAGCAGATCGACGAGGCGGACGAGGCCTTTGGCTCGTAGACTGCGACCGACCCACAGACGCCGTGGAGACCGCGCGGACTTAGATCTACTATCAGAATCGGGGCGCTGTGTCGTGGCCGTGCATGTTACTAATCGCTCCTCTACTGACGACGTGCGGCGTTTCCTCCCAGGTCGAAGGAGGAAGCGCCGCTGGCCTAACGCTTCAATACGAACGGGGAATGCGCTCGTGGCTCCAAGCCGCTCGCTCTATTATCGGTCTATCGAGCTATCCGCCCCTCTCGACTGACAGCTTCTTGTCGATACCCAGCAGCTTGAGCGCGCGCGCGACTTGCTGGTTGGCGTCACGTCCTCTCAACCCGCGATCCCACTCGTCCAGGTCGCCCAGCACGCCGCCAAGCGCCAGCGCCGTGTTGGCGTCGAGCAGCCGCATAAACAGCGCTTCCGCAATGCCCTGAGACTCGTCGCTGTCCATCTCGGCGACCAGGTTGCTCAGCCAGGACCACTCGGGCTTGTCCAGAACGGACGCAGCCGGTAGGCTGGCGACTACCGCGGAGGCTATTGCAGCTCCAGAGCGACATGAGCACGTGGGTAGGTGGCTAGCCGTCGCTTCCACACTGTCAGAGTCTTGTACGTGGTCGCTAGACGCCATCGGTTGCTGCTAGTGCGTGCTTGTGGCGCTCGGCTGTTGTCGACTAACTGCTGGAATGGCCAACTGCTGCGACCACGTCCAAGACCGCTATTAATACGGCGAAGTACGTACAACCGGCGCTGCTCAGTCGCTCATTGCTCGTTGCTTCCGAAGCGGAGGATGCTGCCGTTGCCGTAGTGGACGAGCGGGAAGCCGAGGATGACGAGGGGGAGCGCGACGCACTTGGCCTGGAAGAGCACGCGCTGCGAGGACAGCACGAACGCGAGCTGGTCCGTCCCGTGCACCCTCAGCCGAGACCGCAGCAAGACGAGGTAGACACCAAGGAAGATGCACTCGAGCGCGCACACGGACAGCAGGCGGTAGACGGTCGCGCCGACCGCCTCGAGCGTCGACATGGGCTCCATCGTGACGAAGTAGGCGCGGTTCGGCAGCCAGAAGACCACGAGCAGGTACGCCACTGGGTGAAGCCAAGCACAAGAACCACAGTCAGCTCGCAACGCCGCCTACCACCCGGGCAACGCACCCACGCACCGTAGAAAAGCAGCATGGTGACGGTCGTGTACGAGCGCAGCACGATCATCTCGGTCTGGTGCAGCGCCGCGCACAGCTCGAGCACGAACGTGCGCTTGGACTTCTGCTCCGCCGTCAGCAGGTCAAGAGCCCCGCTGGATCCTTGACTACTGCGGTGGATCCGGCGCTGTGGTGACTTGGCACGCCACCTCGAGGGCTGCGGATGCACCTGCGTCGGTACCGTCGGTCGCCGGAACCAGGATTGCTTCCTCGACGACGAGGACGCGGATGTGACCGTCCGGGTGCTTCGGATGGACAGAAAGAGTCGTCTCGGCACTCTAGAGACCAAGCGCGGTGTGCCCTGGAGCGCCAAGATGGACTGGTGCTGAGCGACGAACTCGGGACGGCGGTACCGCTCGTACGTCGACAGGAAGATGCTGGGGCTGGCCGTGTGGAGCGCCGCGCCGACGCTGACGTCCGCCGCGAACTCGAGCGCCGACGCCACGAAGTCGTGAGCGCAGTGCTTGGACACTGTGCGGCTGAACGCGAACCTGTCCGTGCTGCTCTGACTGTTGTGGACATGCGACGACAGCCGGTCGCTCACTTGGTCCCAGCTCTTATGGACGCGCGCAGCCGCCGCGGTGATCTCGTGCGCGTTGAAGAGCATCTGCGTGGTGTTGAAGGCCGCGACGACAGCCATCGTGTCCCACGACTTGGAGTTTTGCAGGCACATGGCGACAAAGAGCACGTGGTAAAGGTGCCCGCCGGCGCACGTGATGACACTGAGCAGGTCCATGTCGAACCGGCCAGCGCGCGCGAGTACCGAGCGCACGGCGAACTTGAGAAGCGGCAGCGACGCGGACAGGCAGAGCTGCAGCGTGGGCGACACGACCATGAAGAGCGCCGCGAACATTGGGTAAATGAAGACCGGCAGCTGCTCGAGCGAGATGAGACCGTCGACGCTGCGCTCGCGCTTGTGGATCTCCGGCCGGTGCTCGAAGTGCGCGCTGAAGGCCGACATTTTCCCGACGATTGTCATGGGCACGATGGGCATAAACTGCACAAAGGGGAACGGGAACAGGCCACTGGCGGCGACGACCGCGACGCACACGCCCACGCCGACAACCGACTGCAGAACTCCGTTGCACGCAATCTTGCGCCACGACTTCATTGGGAACTCGGGGATGTACTCGCTCTTGACGAAGATCGGCGGCATGCTTGTGATCCAGGCCGTGAAGAAGAAGCGCACGAAGAACCACGCCGAGTGCCGCCACCCGAGCGCCGGGTCGGCGAGCGGGATCGCCTCCAGCAGCAGGTTGATGGCCAGCGAAGGCAGTGGCTCCGCCAGCACTTCGGCCAGCATCCGCCTGGGGCGAGTGGCGCGGCAGAACGCTTGGTACGCGTCCAGTTTGCTGACGCTGTAGTGGCCCTGCACTCGCCACTGCGGCTGCGACGCCACGTCGCTCAGGACGCGCAGCAGGCGGCGCATGAACCGGGTGCGCGCGTACCATGGCAGCTGCCGTCTGTGCTGACCGGGAGGTGGCGAGGCGACGGTCTCGCTCGCGGTTGCTACCGAGTGCGTGGGAGTCACGACCCGCGTCCATGACGATGGCATGCTCCCAACCAGGCACTTGACGCAGTGAACCGACAAGAAGAGAAGCCGAACGAGGACGAAGCAAAGCGCCACCAAAAATACCTCGGCGTCTGTGTTTGAGTGCACACCAACTGCAACCAGCGCACAGCAGAACGCTTCAACGCAGTCAATTGATCTCGCTACGTCGCTGCTGCTCAATATTACAAGCACCAGTCCGGAGATCAGTCCAGGTCGTCCATGGGCGAGGCCCCGCGGCAGGACGAGGCCAAGCTCGCGCTCGCGGTCATGGTGACGGTCGTGCGCAGCGTCATCTGGTACACGTCCTCGGCGTTTCGCCGCAGCTCGGCGATGCGGGCCCACATGTCGCCCTGCGAGCTGGGCGGGCTCCGGTCCGAGTGGAAGCTGCCGCTGCTGGGACTCACGCTGCTATAAGCGGCGGACCGGTTCGAGTAGACAACCACGGTGTCGCTCAGCTCGTCCTCGTCGTCGTAACCGATGAACGACTCGCGGTCGGTGGACTCGCACTCGGAGTTGGGTTGCGACTTCAGGCGCGTCCTTCGATCAGACACACTCGCAGTCTTCACGGCCTTGACCACGTCCTCTGGGATCTCCATGACCACAATCGACGCCGAAGCAGGCTCCAGTCCGCTCGCTTCTGGCGCTCGCACAGTCGCATTGACAATGCTCTCAAGCTCGTCGTCGCGCCTCGAGTCGCTTGTGGACGACGCAGACGTTATCGCCGCGAACTCTTCGCTTGTGGGGATGTCCACCATCCCCACGCGCGAGGACGTCGCACGCGTGGATGCGAACTCATGACGCCATCCAGAAATGGGTCCATGGCTGCTCGACGGGTTGAATGTGCTCGCTCGGACGGACACCGGGGACGGACCGCACTCGGAGGATGAAATCGGACGCGTTTCGACACTCCGATGACCGCTTCCATTCGCGATCATTGCCTTCACGTTCGCTCGCGCCACGTCCGCTGCGTTCTGGCTGTTGCTCTCGACCACACACGCGGTGCACACGACGACGGTCGACAGCTGAAGCTGCTTGGATCGGGGCTTGGAGGCCGATGCGGCCGGGGAGGCCAGCCAGATCTTGCGCATCATCCGGCACTTCCCACACACCTGTCGACAGCAAACGTCACACGCGCTCATGCCGTTCGAGACCACCGTCGGTCGCTGGCCGAGCGCGCTGTTGCCGCTCGTGCTACGGAAGAGCTTGAGGGCCGCGAGCGCGCCGCCGCTCGAGTAGCACACCGAGCACCTGGCCTTGTCCTTGTCGCTGCGTTTGCGACGGTGGATCCACACTGATGTGGCCGAGCGAGCTCGCTGCTGCGGCTCGTCCACCTGGACCAGCTGGTGCTCGGTGTCGGGCTTGGCCGAGACGACCGTCTCAACCTTGTGCGCGAGCTTGAGGTGCTGCGCGCACTCGACCGCGTGCGCGAAGAACTGGAGGACGACCGTGGCGCTCGTCGAGATGGCGAGGGCGTCCACCATCTTGCCGCTCGGCTGCACGAACCCTTTCATGTACACGTCCACGCTATGGGCCATGCTGTCGGCGGCCGAGAAGAGGTAGCAGGACGACATGCGGGCGCGAAGAATGTTGTGGCTGCGCTCAAGACTCCCGCAACCGTCCAATTGGTCCTCGTCGAGCGAATGGGTGAGCACAAACCCAATACGCCGTCCGTCCGACAGCGTCCGTATGCCGGTGCTCTCCATGTAAACGAAGTCGCGACGGCGAGACATGGGGTGCAGCTCGACCACCATCCACTTGACGCCGAGAAACGAGAACGGCGCGTCCTCGGTCGGCTGCTCAATCTGGAAGAGCACTTCGGCATCCACGACCTCCTCCTTGCTGTATGCCGCCTTGCGCAGCATGGAGGCCGCGTCGGGAGACGACAGACCCAGCATGACGTCCTCGAGCGACCCAGACAGCGTCCCGACCGTCACGACCTTGGGCAGGCTCCAGCTGACGAGGTGGTCCGGCTCGACCTCGAACGGTGCGGACGCGGACGACGTGATCGCGCTCTGGCTGAACCGAGACGCGCTGTCGTCCACGGGGCTGCTGCGGCGCTGGCGGTACAGCGTCAGGTTCTCCACCTTCCTGACGGGCTTCCACTCGGACCGAGGCAGTCGTCGCTTCTGCACTTGCACGAAGTGGTCGTACTCGTCAATGGCCAGGTCCACGAGCGCGGTGGCCAAGTCCGAGAGACTCTGCTCGTGTCCAGGGTCTAGCGGCGGCAGCTCCCCAAAGGGCGAGCGCGCGGTGGGGACCTGCATGCTCAGCGTGTTCGGAAGCCTGCAGTCGATCGGATGGACAGTTCCAAGTGTCGAGCGCAGCGTGAATCGAGTTGTGGCGGCCGACTTGCACCTCGGAGCGAGCGAGGCGGAGCCGTTCGGTGTCTCTCGAAGTCGCACTCCGCCAGCCGCGACGGTCGAAGCGGCTGGCGACCGCTCCATATGCGTCAGCGCTTGGCCAAGAGGACGGCCAGACGCGGAAGTGCAGGCTCCTCGAGCTCCTCGACCCATTCTTCGGCGGCGTGTGTCTCACTTGCAGTCCCAGGTGGTTTCCGGTCAACACCGGTTCTATTGCTGGCTGGCGTCCAGGGCAATTATCCAGAGCGGCGAGCTCTCGGCCACATGCGGCGGCTTCTGCCATTCCATTCGTGGCGACTCGCGTGGATTTCCCTCCGCCACTCGGCGTCGGCCTTGCAGCGGCGCCAACAACGGCGGTGCGACTGTGGCCCGCGCGGTTGACTGGCCGACCGAGGTGCTATGGATTTCGAGTCCAACTGACGAACAACTCGGTCGCGCATCGACGCAAATCAGACCAGAACTGGCTGCTGGACCCAACTGTTCTGGGCTTTGGTTTTATACTTGTTGTTTGTATGTCGCGAACCGAATATTGCGAATCGGACGCTGATTCCTCCTGGACTCACTTTGAAGTGGCTGAGCCGCAGATCTTGAGCAGCACCGCTCTAGTGAAAGGGCGGAGCTCGACTGGACGCGCTCGTGGATGGTCGGTCGATGATCCTACGGAGCGGCTCCTTTCGCGACGGCTTGGAACCGAGCGCTCTTCGCAGTGGCCGCTGGACCTGGTCCAGTGGATCGGGCCTGCTTCCTTATTATCTGGCCCAGTCGCTCAAGCCTACTACTACATATCCTCAGGGACGCAGCACGCGGCTTTGAACCGAAGCATGCATATGGCCTGACTAGCCCGAGTGGGTTCCGGGCCAAAACTCATGCAGACCTTCCGGACAAGTCACGCTGCGACTCTGGCGTGCGGTGGCAAAAGAGTTGCAAAACCGGAGTCGTCGAACTCTCACGTGCGCGATCCAGCGTGCGTCAGGATGATTCCAAAAGACGAAGAATAAATATCCTGGATACGATGTATCGGGTTTCGAAATGCATTCCGAGACCAACTCTCGACCAGCTGGGGATGCAGGCGAGCTGCCGTGTCGGTCCATTATATTCCCGATGGAACCTGCAGCTGACGTGCATCACCTGGTTGCTGCGAGACACCGCGCGAGACACCCACCGCGGGTAGGACGCCGGCGGGAGTTTACGTTCCAAGCGGCGAAGCAGTCAATACGGTCGTGATCACAGCGCGGCTAGGCATGAGGAGTAAACCCAGGCATGCAACCTGTTCTACACTGGTGTGTAACTGCTCCGTTTAACTCTCTGCCAGCATTACACCCAGCGTCGTGCGTGCGTCGGTCTCCGTGTCCATCAAGCGCCGCGATCGATCCCCATCTTGTGCTGCGACTGCCTCTACCCCTGGCCGTGATGGCTTCGTCTCACTCGCTCGCGCGTCAGCCAGCGTAATCTGTGGCGACCGATGCCAGCGAAGGTTCTTCTCCGCGTTGCTAGTACAACCCTGGCATGCATGCGGCCGTGAATGCGGCGATGGCGTGCGGCAGGCGTTGCATCCGGGGGGTTTCCCCTAAAATAATGTATTATTTCATAGATTCAGGTGAGTTGATCTCATCTTAATTTGGAAATGGAAGTGTGACTATCGCATTTTAACATATCAGATTCAAGCGTAGTTGCGTCTGTCTCTTACACTAGTAAACACTGTATCGAGTTCAATGTGCCACCTGTTTCACAAAGATCAACTTGAGCTTGAATTCATCAACAGTACGATGCCACGGTTGGCATCAAAAGATTTGGGACGGACATGCCACTGTTGGCTGCTCACAGTCCCAGGGCGGTGGCGACGAAGCTGTGGGCGGCTCACTCAAGAATCGGCCGGATGGCGATCAAGCGGCGGTTGCCTCCCGAGGAAGTGGACCCGGGCCCTGGCCTGACGATGCGGACCAAGAGACGCTGCCTGGACTCGACAGCTCGGCGCTCAGCATCCAGCCCGACGTGCCGCAGTCGCTCGAAGTTCGCTGGCGTACCCCATTCAATCCAATGGCATTCCTGGTACGACGGTGAGCGACGGCGTTAGCGCGGTAGCAATCATGCTGCTGCAGCTCCAGAGCAAGCTCCGAGGACGGTCGAGGCGTCTCGCGCTCTCCAACGGACGAGCGTAACCAACCAACCAACCAATCTGTGTCTACGGGTGCGCGGCGGCAGTGTTGCTCGTAGATAGCCTTTGATCTAAGGCATTAGTAGCGGATCCCGGACAGAAAGGGAACTCTATGGTACTAGATGAGCCGCTGATAAGGAGGATTCTAGCATAGGGGGATCTGGATTAACCGTCAACAATGCCCGTCAACAACGCCCGAACGCGTCGGCCAGCCGGCCCAACTATAGCACGCTCGCTCGGGTCGTGCGCATGTTGGTTGGACTCAACCGCAGGTGAATGAGCGACTTTATCGGCAAGAGCGCCAAGAAGTCGGCGCGCGTGTACGTCGACGCGCCGTCGGCCGGCACGACCGCAACAGCGACCGAGTCGGCGCGCGACCCGAGCGACCGCCGCGCGTCTCCTGCGGCCCACCGGCGCACGGTCGCGGCCGTGACGCGCCAACTGTCGCACGACATCTCCACCGAGCAGCTCTTCTCAGACCAGCTGATCGACGGCAAGGTCGCGGACGAGGAGGAGGACGAGGAGGGGCGTGACAGCGATGGCGAGCCAGGGGACAACAACCGCACCAAGCGGCCGCTGTCGGCGCCTCGCTCGAGCCGAGACCGCGGCTCGCCCTCTGCGTCGCACGACGCGCCAGTCAAGACCGAGCTGTACCGCATCGAATCTCACTCGGCGCTGAGCTCGCTGGAAGGCAAGAGCAAGCCGGCAGAAGACACTCTGGCGGTGACACGGCCGACGGCCAAGCCGCACAAGCTCGCGCCACTTGCTGCAAGCCCCACGGTGGCTCGATCCAAGCCCGATCCGCTCCAGATTCCGTCGCCGGACGTGTGTCTCAAGTGCTGCGAGAGCGCCGACATGCCGCCAGCGCACTGCGCCGCCTTCTCCGGCCATGCCACGTGTCTCGAAGCTCTACTGGCAGCTCGCTCGGAGGTGCACGACACGGAGCAGTGGCTGGACAAGAAGCGGCGCACGCCCTTGTTCTACGCGTGCGCAGCCGACCGACTCGAGTGCGTCGACTTGCTGCTTTGCCGCCGCGCGGAGTGGCTCGAAGCGTCCGACGCGCAGCTCGACGCTCCCGTGCACGTGTGCTGCTTCTTCGGCTGGGACTTCTGCCTGCGCAAGCTGCTGGACGCGGGCGCGAACCCTCACGTGCGCAACGCCAAGGGCTTCAAGCCGTCCCACATTGCCAAGACGGAGAAGTGTCTCGAGCTGCTACTGTCCTTCGGAGACGACCTGCTGCAGGGAGACAAGCTAAACCGCTCGCCGCTCTTCGTGGCATGCGCGCGAGACCGCAGCGCGTGCGTCGAGTTCCTGTGCGCGTGGAATCACCGCAGCCGGTCCTGGATGCTCGAGCAGGAGGACCAGCGTGGCGACCGCCCTATCCACGCGGCCGCCTGCAACGGGAGCGCGGCCTCGCTCAAGATTCTGCTCCGGTACGGCGCCGACCCGGTCATCGCGAACGCCAAGGGACTGACACCGCGCGACCTCGCGGTTGCTGGCCGCCACGACAAGTGCGTCGAGCTACTGACCAAGGCCGAGGCGGACCAAAGCAGCGGCGAGACGTGGTTCGCGCCGGCAAACGCGGCGACGGCGGCGGAGGTGGGTGGCGACGCGGCGTCCGAGTGGGTCGAGTGCTGGGACAACGACAGCGGCCAGCCCTTCTACTATAACAACCTGTCAGGCAAGTGCCAGTGGGAGGCGCCCGACGGCTTCACGCCGCAGCTGTACGCGCAACACAGGGCCCAATCGCAGCAGGAACAGGAGGAGGAGGAGGAGGACGACGACGGTGCCGAGTACGTGTGGGTCAAAAAGAAGAAGCAGACCGTGACGGTGGTTACCGGGAAGGAGACGGACTGGATCGCCGTGCAGGACCCGGCGTCCCGCGCCATCTACTACAAGAACACGCGCACGGGCCAGTCCCAATGGGAGGAGCCGGATGCCGTGCAGCAGCTGCAGAATGCGGCGGGAGCAAAGGCCTCGCAGGAGGCGTCGCGGATCTGGGAGGAGCTGGAGCAGTCGCGGACAGCGCTGGCGGCAGCGGTCGCCAAGGAGAAGCGGCGGCAGCTGGCTGCGCACAAACTGACGCTCGAGGCGTGCAAGCTGCACGTCCGACAGCGAAAAGAGGACATGACCAAGCGCGAGGAGCAGGCGCGGCTGGCGCAGCTGCTGCCGCGCTCGAGCTTCATCCGCCGCAAGAAGCAGTCCATGATGATGAAGGTGTCGACGCACAACAGCAACGCGCGTCGCACGGGCGGAATGAAGAGTTCGCTGGGCGTTCTGGACGAACAGCAGGCGTCGGGCTCGACGTCCTGCGACGACAAGGTCGAGGACATTTGTGCGCGCGAGCCGGCGCTCGACATCTTCCTCAGCACCTACATGCGTCTCCACGGCGTGCGCGACCTGCAGGTCCTGACGGCCGAGAAGCGCTTCTGCAACTGCCTCTTCCACTACTACGGCGCTCTCGCGGACCCCGTCGGCATGAAGGGGCTGAGCAAGAGCCAATTCCGCGCCGTTCTGCGCGACGCGCTCATCATCCCGTCGGCTGCCGCCGCTTCCTCCTCCTCCTCTGGTGCTCCGTCCTCTTCGTACTTATCGCTGACTGCAGCGGGATTAACGACCGGGCCGCCGCTGAAGCTGCACGTGATCGACCTCATCTTCGCGCAAGCGGACCGCGCAATGGCGCTCGAGGCGACCTCCTCGCTGGCTCCGTCCTCTCCGTCATCGTCGCTGCTCCACCACCGGCAAGCCGCCGCTTCCATGGTGACTCCGGGAGGAGAGGCGCACCTGACCGTCACTGGGTTCACGACAGCCATGCAGATCGTGCGCGAGCGAGTGGTGACGCAGGTGGAGCAGAGCGGCGACGGCAGCGAGATCGAGGACGACGAAGAGTGGTTCCTGCTTTCGTTCCTCGTCCCGCTAGCGCTCAAGCTCGGCGCCCGGCTACTCACGCAGATCCGGCAGTGCAAGGAGCTGGAACTGCAGGTGGCGGCATCCACGCGCGCGCAGGAGCTGCTGGCGGCCAGCCGCCTGTCGATCCAGGCGCTGCACCGCCACTACTCCGCACGCGAGCCGGCGCTCAAGATGCTGAGCTTCCGCGGTCTTTCCCAGCTCGCGCTCGACTTTGCGCTGGTGCCCAACGCCGGCGCATTGCCAGGCCTGCAGTTCCTCCTCGAGGCGGTTCACTGGATCAGTGGCAACGCGCACACGGAGATCATATCGTTCGAGAAGTTCCAGCAGTTGCTCACCATGCTCGCGGTCCTGCCATTGCCGTCCGCTAGCACCAGCGCCATCAACAGTGCCGCCTCGAGCTTCTCGACGGGAGCAACCGTTAGCGAGGAGAGGGTTGTGGAGGCTTTGGCTGCTTTGTTCCGGCAGCTGGCCGGCAGTCCGGCCATCCACCTCGTAGACTCGCACCTGCTACCGACGTCGGTGTTTGGCGCCGCGGAACCAGCGGCGACTACTGCGACTGGCAGTGAGCAGAAACAAGCGGGCAGTCCGCCGAGGCCGCTGGTGCAGACGGCGTCCATGGCGTCGCTCTTCGCGGTCCCAAAGTGACTTCAAGTTGAAGTGGTGGAAACGTTTAATACACGCTATCATCCAATCATCGATCTCGGAAACAATATAAGCTTGTGTGATTCGTGGTAAATACCCCAAGCTGACTTCATTTTTAGCCAATAAAAGCTCTGGAACGTGAAACGTCGCGAGGGGATCAACAAGCTTGCGGCTTCCCGCTGTGTCACTCCAAGCTCTCGCATTGAGTGCGCGAGATCAGGGCGGAGGCGGCTAGTTCTTCATGAAGCATGGGCAAGAGCAGCAGCGTCCGCGCGGGCTTCGAGCGTTCGGCGACTGTGCGGGCCTCGAGTCGCGACCGCGTGCCGCGTCCTTGTCCGCGTCGCTTGGTGGCGACGACCTGGACGCAACCAGCGACCTGTCGTTTGGGCCGCCGGCGCGGATGCTACGGCATCGATCGGTCGACTCGGTACAAGCAAGCGTCGAGGTCCACCGCAGTACGAGCGGCCGGAACCTGCGGCTGCGACAGATCAGCCAGACAACGCTCGATGCCGTGAGCTCTCCGATGGCTTTGACTCCGCGCGCGCCGCCCGGGAAGCGTCCGCCGGCGGGTCGGCGTCCGCGATGGGAGCGGTCCGGTAGAGACGACGAAGCAGAAGGAAACAATGCAACGGAGCCAGACGGTGGAGATTGCGAGGGCAATAACAGCGACGCTGCGGACGAGCCGAAGAGGGCGTGCCCAAGCCAGGAGCGGCGCAGCAGTTTCTCCATCTCACCCAACGCACTCAAGGAGTTGGTGCGTTTGCAACAGATAGAGCAAGCCGCGGCCATGCTGCGGATTGACGAATCCCGCGAGGGCTCGAGCGATCGCAGCGACGACAGTGCTGGGCTAGACATCGAAGGAGACCAAAACAACCACGAGGACGACGGTCGTGGTGAGGAACTGGAGGCTGAAGACTCAACATATACACAGCAAGAACCAAGGAGTGGCTTTGTCCGCCAAGAGAAACCGGTATACGACTTCCCGCTGTGGAATCGCGCGAAGCAGAACGTCCGACTGCCTCAGGCTCTCGTCAATGTGGACAGAGGAGAGGAGAACAACCGGACAGAGTCGGTTGATAAGGACACCGACAGACCGCCGCGAAGGGCGAGCCGCGAGTCCGATAGCATCCAGGTCGCGGTGGAGATGGTCTCGATGTTGCACGTGGACCGCACGGCTTTCGTGCGCACCCGGGGAGATGGCGTGGGTGAAGACGCAGCACCTCTGTCCCTGACCAGGTCCGTGTCGCCGCGCATTAGCATCGCGACTTCGTCCTTCTTCTTCGAGACGTCGTCCTTACCCCTGCCAGATCGCCCTGCGAGGCTTAGCGTGGCGTCCAAGCCAACTCTGACACCTTCGAGGGTCGCAAACCCCATCACAAAGTGGAAGCGCGGCGAGATGATCGGCTCTGGCACCTTTGGCAAGGTAAGTCTGTCGAGCTGGCGAGCAGTGAGCGGAGCGACACGACTGATCTGGCTGGCGTAGGTCTACGTGGGCCTCAACGGTGAGACGGGCGAGCTGTTCGCGCTCAAGGAGATCGAGATCCGCGCCATGCCGAGCGCGGACACAGTCAAGCAGATGCACAAGCTTGAAGAGGAGATCGCGCTCATGAAGAACCTGTCGCACAAGCACATCGTGCAGTGGGTTCCTTCCTGTGTATGACCTTCGAGGTGTTGGCGTAGTAGTCGTTGACTGGATGTGTGCATGCTATGCTGGACTGCCAGATACAAGGGCAGCCACCGCACGGACACGCACTTTTGCATCTTCATGGAGTATGTCCCCGGCGGATCCATCGCCAGGTACAGACCGGTCCTGCTGCGTATGTTGGTAGTTGCGGCTCTTGACTGAAGCCCGACGCAGGTTGCTCAAACAGTTCGACGCGTTCGGGGAGGACCTAATCCGCATCTTCGCGCGGCAGATCGTCGAAGGCGTCGTGTACCTCCACAGCGTTGGCGTCGTGCATCGCGACATCAAAGGCGAGTAGCGCGAGGCGATCGAGATGATGCGCGCGCGTCTAACCCGCGTCGGCTTTCGCTCCCCGACAGGCGCGAACGTGCTGGTGAACGAGCAGGGCGTGTCCAAGCTGGCGGACTTTGGCTGCTCCAAGCAAATCCCGCAGCTGCTGACGACGAGTCTGGAGGAGTCGCTGCGCTCGATCCGCGGGTCGATCCCGTGGATGGCGCCCGAGGTCGTCAAGCAAGAGCGCCACGGCTACAAGGCGGACATTTGGAGCATCGGCGCGACCGTGGTCGAGATGGCCACGGCCAAGCACCCGTGGCCGTCCTGCTCCAGCGGAGTCGCGGCCATGTACGCCATCGCGACGGCCAAGGTGTCTCCACCGCCGCCGGACCACCTGTCGCCGGACGCCAAGGCCTTCCTGAGCCGCTGCTTCTGCATCGACCCCGAGGGTGAGGCGCGTCTCTACACTAGGTATCATGCCATCGTGGAGAGGAGGCTCACGTCTGGCTTGACACCGTGGCCGCAGAGCGCGCAACGGCCCAGGAGCTGCTGCGGCACCCGTTCCTCGCCGAGCAGTGAGCTCCGGAGCCCGAGCGGAGAGGAGGGGAGGGAGGGGCGGCCTGCTGCTGAAGAGATGCTCGAGATCCGGAGCGCAGACCTCCTCGAGCCGCTCCAATACAGCCTGCCATCCTTTGACGCTTCCGGTTCCGAGGCGGCGGCACCACGTCACATGCGCGCGGTGATTGGGCAGAATGAGCCACCGCCGCGTCTGCCCAATCAGATGCGCGCGGCTCGCAAAGTTGATGCGAGTAAATTACTTTCCCCGTGCGGTAAGTGCCAACATCAGAGTATATTCCAAGCATATCGCCATAACGGGATTGTATTGAAATACCAAGTGTGGTTCCATGGTGCAAAGCACACTCCGGTTTTGTGCCCAATCGGTGTCATGTCCCATACCTTTTCGTAAACTACACCTTCGGAAGTGTCGCAAACGCGCGCGCCGTACCGTGGGTCTCTCCAAACGTAATGCTGGTTCAGAAACCCTTCGACCAAGTCGCTGGTGGCGGCGTTTCTGGTTTCTTTCTCGGCGCGGACGGCGCGGACGAGCGGACGGAGCGGACGATGGCGACGCTCAGCGTGCTCGTCACGGGCTACGGCGTGGTGCAGCACCCCGAGACGGCGGTGCGTGGGCCGAGCGCGTTGCTGTAGCTGGGCGGGGGATGGGCGGACGGACGGACGGGACAGGGAGAACGCTGACGGCGCTCGGCGACGCGCAGGTCTTCTACGTGACGGTGCAGCAGGGCGGCTCCAATAGCTGGGCGGTCTACCGGCGCTTTGACAGCTTCCAGCGGCTCGGACAGCAGGTGGGGCTGGCCTGCAAGCCTGGGGAGGGCCCTGGGGTGCTAATCTGACGGACGCGCGCGTGCCTCGCAGCTGCAAATGGTCTTCGGCGGGGCGGTGCCCCCCTGTCCGCCGCGCATGTTCGACCTGCGCTTCCCCGACAGCGTCGAGAAGGCGCGCGTGGACCTGTCCATGTGGATGATGCAGCTGCTGCAGCATCCGCCCATCTACACGTCGCACGTGTTCGTCGACTTTGTATCGGCCGACGCCAACGTGAGTTGTTGTCTGTCGCTCGCTGCCTGCGTCTGTGCGTGGTCGAGCGCTTCTGACAGACGCAACTCTGGGCTGCAGGTCGTGCCGCACGGACTCCAACAGGGACTGGCGAGCGCCGCGAGCGTCGGCGGCGGCGGGATGGCCGTCGGCGCGCGCGCCAACGCCGCCAACATGGGCGAGTTCGACGTGAGTGCCGCTCGGGACCGCGGACGAGCGGGGTATGGAGCCGAGGAAGGGCTAACGACGCGCGTGACCGACAGATGGACGACATGTTTGACTCGTCGGTGGACGACGACGCGCGCGCGCACGAGGACCTGCTGCGCGACGACGACGTACGTACTTGCTCGCGTCGGACTGGTACTAGCAGATAGTAGATCGTATATAGGAGCGCGACTAGACTCACATGGCTGAGCGGTGTCACCGCTCGGTACGCAGATGTTCTCGTTCGACTACCGCACGGACGTGGCGGGTCTGGGCGGCGGCGAGCTGGACCAGCAGCGGCTGCTGGAGGAGACGCAGCAGCAGCACGAGCACCTGCAGCAGGTGCAGCAGCAGAGCATCAGGAAGCCCGAGAAGGTGACGCTGGACAACTTCATGATGATCAAGGTGATCGGCAAGGGCAGCTTCGGCAAGGTGCTGCTGGTGCGCAAGAAGGACACGGGGCTGCTCTACGCCATGAAGGTGCTGCGCAAGGAGAACATCATCAAGCGCAACCAGGTGGAGCACACGCGCACGGAGCGCCACGTGCTCGGCTACGTGCGCCACCCGTTCATCGTCGGGCTCAACTACGCGTTCCAGACGAGCGAGAAGCTGTACTTCGTGCTGGACTACTGCGCCGGCGGCGAGCTCTTCTTCCACCTGGGCAAGGTCCAGCGCTTCCCGGAGCACCGTGCGCGCTTCTACGCCGCCGAGATCACGCTCGCCATCGAGTACGTGCACAACCTGGACGTCATCTACCGCGACCTCAAGCCGGAGAACGTGCTGCTGGACGAGAACGGCCACATCCGGCTGACGGACTTCGGTCTGTCGAAGGAGGGCATCCAGGACGACTTTTCTGGCGCCAACTCGTTCTGCGGCACGCCCGAGTACCTGGCGCCGGAGATCCTCAACCGCTCGGGCCACGGCCGCGCCGTCGACTGGTGGTCGCTCGGCGCGCTGCTGTACGAGATGCTGACGGGGCTGCCGCCCTTTTACTGCCGCGACCGCGACAAGCTGTTCGAGAAGATCCGCAAGGGCGACCTGAGCTTCCCCAAGTACCTGAGTCCGGCGGCCAAGGACCTGCTGGCGCGCCTGCTGGAGCGGGACCCGACCAAGCGCCTGGGCACGGGCCCGGACGACGCCGGCGAGATCAAGAACCACTCGTTCTTCGCCGAGATCCAGTGGGACGTGATGATGCGCGGAGAGCTGCCGCCGCCGTGGCGCCCCACGTTCTCGAGCGCGCTCGACACGTCGCAGTTCGACCGCGAGTTCACGGAGATGCCCGTGGTGAGTCCGGACAACCACCCGCGCGGCATAGCGACCCACGGGTTCGGCGTGCGGCACGGCCGGCCGGCCGCCGCCGGCGCCGTCTACGGCAGCGTGCCGGCCTCGGACCTGTTCAAGGGCTTCACGTTCACGGAGGACTCGTACCTGCAGGACGGACTGCCGCCCAACCCGTTCCCACGCGCCGGCGGCGTCGGCCGCGGTGCGCACCACACGAACCTGTGAGCCCAATTTGGTCCGACGGGTGGATCTGATTTGGTCCCATGGCTGGCAGTGGGTGACCGAGCACTTGTGTTAGTAAGGAGAGGGGAGGGGAGGGGAGGGAGGCTCGCGTAAGACGAACAAGACCAAGCAAGTGGATGTACCCCGGCGCCTTAGAGAGGACCAAATCTGGTCCGTCGACACGCCGCCTTGGCGAAGCTACTGCGCCTTCTTGTCGTCCAGCGTCCACTGCTGCGCCGCCCTGTTGAGCGTCGTCTTCCTCGCGTGCTTGCGCGCCTCGTCTCTCGCCTTGGCCGCCGCCTCGGCGCGCTGCTTGGCCTCGGCCCACGCCGGCGGCCGCGAGCCGTACAGCACGAGCAGCCCGCCCGCCATGAGCACGACGCCGCCGACCAGCAGCAGCAGCTTGACGCGGTCGGCGTGCTGCTGCTTCTCGGGCGCGTCTTGTGCGTCCACGCGCAGCTGCCGCACGCGTCTGCCGCCCGGGCCGTCGAGCACCCACGCCGAGAGGAGCCACACGCGGACTGTATTAGTCACCACACACAGACACACATACACTGTTAGATCACGAGCAGCACTGAGAGAGAGAGAGAGAGATCAGTTCAACCGCAAAGCACGCACGCTCGGCGTCCAGCAGCACGTCCACGTCGAACGCGAGCTTCCCGGTGCCGCGCCCGCCCTTGGGCGCTGCCTGTAGCTCCAGCAGGACGCGCAACTCGCCCTTGAGCCCGGCCGGCGGCGGCTGCTGCGCCTCCTCCACCTCCTTCTCGCTGAAGCCCGCGAGCGCGAGCGCCTCGGGCGCGTGTCCGAGCCGCTGGAGTGTGGCGAACGCGCGGCGCGCGGCCGAGACGAGCCGCGCCAGCTCCGGGTCTTCGCGCGCCACGTCCTCCAGGCTGCGGTCGCGCAGCCACTCCTCGGTCGGCTCGCGCTGCAGCGCGCTCTGCGCCTCGTGCTGCGCGCGCGCCATCGCCTCGAACTCGGCGGCCGTCAGCTCCTGCTCGCGCCCGTCCGCCGTCACCATCGAGATCTTGGCGTCCGCGTCCAGCAGGTCGCCCCTGGCGGCCGGCGGCAGCGCGAGCGCCACGAACAGCAGCAGCAGCAGCACCAGCGGGAGGCGCGCCATGCCTTTAGTTGGTTTATTGCGAAGTTCAAACGTCAAGTTGTTGACAAAACATCTTGGGATTTGTATGATTTACATATACATTACAAGACTAGCCAGCGTTTGAAAAAGTATTTACAGAAATCACCCTTCAAATAGCAGTAAACTACAATATTATTCGCATTCAACCTCTACGGCTTGTCCTGCTCGAAGCGTCGCATGAGGGCCATGAGCGACGCCATGAGCGCCGGCGCGCCGCGATCGAAGTGCGTGCCGGTCATGTGGTGCGTCGACACTCGGCGCACGTACCATTCGCCGCGCTTGCACCCCTCGCCGTCCTGCGGGGCGTCCTGAAGCTCTGGGAAACCATCGAAGGCAGTGTCCATGTCGTCCGAGTCGTCCGAGTCGCTGCCGGCACGAGCGAGCGAGTTGTCCGCGTCCTCTAGAGACAAGCGCAGCGCCGCGGTCGGCGATGGCGGCGCGGACGAGCCCGACCAGTCCGAGAGCTCGTCCGAGCCGTCCGACGCGGCGGTCGACAGCGACGACGCCACGCTCAAAGACGTCTTGAAGGCGTCGACGGGCCGGCCCGAGTCGACCCAGTGCGCCGTCCAGGGCCGCAGCATCGCGTGCACATTGACGACGCCGTCGTTGGCGCTCCATTCCTCTCTGTCGAAGCCTGGGAAGATGCAGTGGAGCGAGCGATTGCATTGCTGGAGCAGCCACGAGCTCGGGGACAGCAGCAGCCACTGGCGACAAGTGAGCCACGTCGCAGCCAGGACTGCTGCGAGCGAAGCCGCTCCTGCCATCGGAGACACCGCTGCCACGGCTGTCACCAGTGCCAGCAGTGTCAGCAACACGACCGCGGTGACATTGCCGCCGTTTGGCCCAAGCACGTCGCTCGTAGCCACGCTGACCAGGAAGACCTTGTCCATGTCGCGCAGCTGTGAGTTGCGCTCCATGCGCTCCCTCGGGAGCAAGTTGTAGACTGCGAGGTCGCGAGAGGCGTTGAGCGGTCCGTGGGGAGACACTGCGTCGCTCAGCGGTCCCGACGCGCGCGATTCCCACTGCGGCATGCGGAACGGGAACAGCCCGCGGACGAGTCTCGACGCGTTATGCAGGCGGAACCAGAGCCCGAGCGACGAGCCGACTGCGTGGCCCAGCGACAGCGCGCGCATCTCACCCTCGGGTGGCGACGCATGCAGTCCGAATGCGTGCGGCATTGCCGACCCAGCGAGCGGCCCCGCGATACTGACGATGCTGCGCACCCACCGGTGGCTCGACCCGACGCCGAAGAAGTCGGCGCACAGCAGCTGGTACAGCTCGATGGCCGTCGTGGACCCGAAGCTGTGGCCGAGCAGGTGCACGGGGTTGTCCTCGCTCCAGTCGGGG